>VXBS01010385.1:1179-18224 GCA_013400255.1 Sitta europaea
CTTTCACCATTTAGGTGTTCAAGGGTGATAGGGTTCCCATTCCCATCCATTGCAGTTTGTGGATCTTCTAACAAGCTCGGGAGGGTGTCCTTCAACACATCTTTCCATGATGCTTCCCACAGTTTGTATTCTGTGGTAGACATCAGAGATTTGAAAAGATATTTTAGGTCATATGGGACTACCACTGCACCGGTAAGCTGGGCATTTAACAGTCCTCCGAAGTATGGACTCTCATGTCCATAATCCTTGAGAGCCTTGCAGAGATCCTTAACTGCATGCTGAGAAATGGGTTGCCAAGTGGGATTGCTTACATTCCCACCTGTAGTTCTCCTGTAAACAACAGGAGATAGTGATGGGATGTGGTTACTGAATGTGTTTCTGGGTTCCTGCTCATCTGATTCTTCATTATTTTGTCATTATGTAATTTCTATATTGGAATATATATATGGAATAATATGGAATATTGGAATATATATATGGAATAATACATAATTGTCATTATGTAGCTGTCTTAAACGGTGGGACATAGGACCCATGACTTCCAGTTCTAGATTCACAAAGCTATTACCTGGAGAAGGAAGCTGCGTGAGTAGTCCAATATGTGTGCTTTTAATTTGATACAAACATAATCAACAATTGAGACATCATTTGACAGAAAATGATTTTGGAGACTTAAATAGCAAACACAGGAATTACACAAAACATCTCTGGTCTGTGAAAGGACATGAAAACTGTTCTCCAGTGGCATATAGAAACACTAGTTTTACCTCTTAAGTTGAACTCAAATAACTTGAGAATGTTTGATTTTCAAATATTTTATTTTATAGTTCTCCAGAGTGGGAAAGTGGTAGCAATTTTTTTCATCTTGTAAGGAGTGAAATGGAAAACACAGGGAGAGCTCTCCTTTTATATGATTGCAGACCATTGTTGCAATGAGAAAAATGGGGAAAGAGGTGTTCCAATGACAGGTTGAGTGCATACTTGCTGGGGTAAGACAGTTCAATGTCTTGCCTCTTCAGTATTGCTGGATCTGAGTTGGCAGGTTCTAAAATACTTGAAGGAGAAAAAGAACTAGTATCTTTCAGCTGTTGCTGGCCCCAAAAACTAGTCCAAATTGTTTTTTGGATCTCCCTTGCTACTGTAAGAGTTATCAGGATAAATCCTTGATACTACTGTGTAGATTCATGGCAGCATTATATTTCCTTTAATAAACTGTTAGAAAAACATACAGAATATCACTAGGATATGATTGATACTGTCATTAGAATGCCTTTTTTTATTATTCTTTATGGAAAGCAGACAATTTAGTACTTATCTTTCTCAGGGAAGAGCGCCTAATGTGAGTAATTACTGATTAATCAGTTCAAAAACTAAGAAATGGTTGAAACAGATATGATCCATGATGCACTCAATTATTTGTGTGATTTTTACTGGTTTGTATTTTGCAGTGCTTTACAAACATTTCCCAGTTTGACTGAACAATCACTGCTCATTCTCTTCACCATTCCAGATTCATCTTTGCGAACCCATCTGGAAATCTCTATTAATTAGGAAAAAAATAAACAAAAGCTCAACTAATCAGCTGTTAGTGATCAGTACCAGATTACAGTAGCATGCTTTCAACATCAAATTGGAGGAGAAGAAGGGGAAACCCGTAACAATTCATGAAGTAAGTAGTAAATCTAACTGACAGAAGATAAACTTCTCCAACATTGAGGCAATGAAAGTGGTGTTGATCTATATAGCTACAGATGTGGCTCCAGGGTGCAATCTGTCCAGCTACTCAATATCAGTGCTGCCACATGGGCGCTGCAACAGGGAAGATAAATAATAAACCTCTTAGTCAAAGAGATAAATACAATTGGCAGCTGCTAATTTTCACACCAAAAGCCTGCTGGTTCCTGGTGTTACAGAAAGAGAGTACTTCTCTTAGGTATCTGATGAACACAAATAGACGAAGAAGGAAGACCTCCTTATTAACTGTTTTAGGTAAGTGAGGAAGGATTTTGGAATTTCATCTTCTAGCTTGCAGCTTGTTTTGCCAAAGAATACACTAAAAACATAGCTGTGCAGGGAATTCAGATAGAAGCTTAAACTTTAACTCCACTGTACACAAACTAAGGAAAGTTTCCTTTTTTAAGGAAAGCTGTTTACCTTGACAGTATAATTTCTCCTTTATGCACCTGGCAGATCCTCATGAGCTAGTCCACCAAATTCAGGATACTGAAGGAGATAAGCCATTTGTCTTTCCTCCATGGTTAACCTAGAAGAAATCAGTAAAATGTTCTTGGTTACAAACCTGAAGCATGTGAAAGACTCACATGTAAGCAGTTCATTTGGGTAGATACATGATTATTAATGAAAAGATGAGTAATTACAGGAGCCATTGCAGGCTTCTGTGGGGTGTATTAAAAACTTAAATGGCTGAAATAATTTCAAGATGCATTTCTGGAGACTATAGCCCCATATAGCTTCCCTGCAAAAGCATAGAAATCTTAAATCTCATCTTTAAAACTAGGATTCATCGATGTAAATTTTCTAATCTCAGAAACCAATTGCTAAAATATTTTGCCTTTTTCCCCTTTGTACCTCTTATTGAAGAAATGAAATATAAAACTTACATGTTTTTAAAGAATTCATTGTGTTTAAAAAAACTTTGCTTTCTGTGATCCAGAATAAATCACTGAAAATCTTGCTTTGCTGGTTAATAGGAAATCACATTTGATGGATTACTGAGGTTCATCTAAATAATGTTTCCCCCTTAATTTTGTCTTAGAGCAAAAAACTCCCAGTGTAAATTTACCTAGAATAAGTGTGGGCTTTAAAAATGGAATAATAAAATGAAATCCTCTGGCAGGCAGGTGTAAGGATACTGCCTGCAGTACTGTGTTTTCTGATGCCATCCAGTGAGATAATGAATCCATGTCTATGTAAATTGATTCATTAATATTTCATTGAGTCAGCTTCAGTACAATTCATGAACTGCCCCTAGAAATTCAATAAATTAATTCAATGAGATGCAGAGCTTAACAAATCTGGAGGAAAAAGTAAAAATACTATGAGTTGGTAATTACCAGTGGAATTTGCAGTGTGAAGTGAACCTTGGCAACAGCATTTTGTGTGTGCATTTTTATCTTTGGAAAAGCCTAAACAAAACAGCTGCAAATGTGTGTGCACATGTGGGCCCAGAGAGTGATACTAAAGAAATGCTGAACCAGATAGGGTTCTGATAGAAAAAAAAAAACAAAAACCAACCTCTTAAAGTTTTTACTTATTTGAAATTTAAACATGAGCTGAATTTATGTTTTTTTCAGTGATAGCTGTCTTTATAATGGACTTCTGCTACATAATACTTTAGCCTTGGAAGGTGTAACTGCAGAACCCAATGCACACATTGTGACACAAATTTCACTCTTCTATCTCCACTGCAAAGACTGTGGGAAAGAAGTTTTACACGGCAGCATACAATGAAGCTTGTTATTTTGTTACATTTTGTTCAATCAAAGGATGCGGGACAGATGTGAACATTTAAGCCATCTTGGAAGAATGGATAACCGTTGAACATGGTACATAGCTGAGGTTTTGGGTCAGAAACACATGCGTGCTAATAGCTCAATTCACCATGCAGAATTGGCATCAAAGGGTCTGATTAGGAAAAGAGATTCAAATTACCTTGTTGACTAAGTAATTAGTCTTTGAATGTTCCTAAAAAGGGACCGATAAATAATTTTATTTTCATTTTGTATCAGTATCTCCAAGACCATGTCTGACTAACCTATATTGATGTCTTTTAATTAAACCATGCTTGATATGCTTATTCTGCAGTGGTACATACTGAGTTGCATGCTAGACATTCCAGATAAAGTAATTATGCTATTTGTCACTGTCATGATTAATGTGTGACAGCTGTTATGACAGCTGTGCCACTGTTTTGTCACAACACTATGTTCATCCATAACAAAATTAGGTGTCTCATTCGAAGGTAGGCAGTTGCTACTATTTTACTAAGAAATAAACAATGAAGAAAACTGAGAAGGAATATTACATGAACTCTTTGACAAAAAAGAGAAATGACATCTTTATTTTTTTCGTAAACGATGCTTGCTTGCATTGGAAATGCAGATAGCTCACCTTTTGCAAACAAGCTGTCATACAGAGCCAATCCACAACTAATCTAACAAACAAGGTCTTTTTATGTGAAAGGACTGCTTCATAATTTGAAATTACCTTGTCAGGCAAGGCTTTAGATGTTATCTAAATTACCATTGGCTGTAACAGTCGGGTAGGGGGGGGTTGGGAAAGGGAAAAGTTGGAAGAAAAATCAAAGGTTGTAAATAACAGGGATGGGGAGGCACATCATCCTCTCCTTTAGCAGCCAGTCAAGAAAAGCAAAACAAATAACCTCCTCTGACACATGCACACCTCCAATTGCTTTAAACTAATTACAGTCTATCTCCAAACTGTATCTTAAATCATCTAATTAAATACTGTTATTAATGTTACCTAATATTGTTTCTTATGAATAGCTGAAACCAGATTGTAACAATTAAAGAAAGCAATGTGAAGAGACAGATGGTTAAAAGAAAGCATTGTTTTGTTATCCTATAAGTTTTGCTGACATGCCTATTGTACATGCTGTTTAAGTACTGAAAAATGTACTTTGGCTTCTGTTCTCTATCACAGAGAAACTGTGAAACATGAGTCTTTGGAGTAAGAAAGCGTGTATATTCCCCAAAATGAAGATTTACATTAGAACACGTCTATTTAAAAGTAAGAAAGGTTATTTCTTTTTCTTGTAAATTTAATTGGATACTATAAATATGTTTTAATTGTATCCAATTTTCTCCACAACTTAATGTGGATGGGACATACATGGTTTATTTCACAGCTCTAAGCTGCTCTCAGAGGAAAGAGAGTACCCATGCTGTTAATTGTATTTTATCTCACTACTAGACGTTTTATGTGTTTCTACTAGACAGTCTATGTCAAATGTCACGAGTGCTGTGTAGTGCTTTTTGCAGCTTAGTATTTACATCTGAGCCAAGCAGACTCTTTGGAATTATCTGCAAAAATGCATCCTTATTCCTAAGGGTGAGAGAAGATGCATCAGGGAATTTCTAATTCAGTTAAAAATTATTTAGTACAGAGACAGATTTTCTTTCCAATGATAATTTCAGGATTATACAAAGAAACAGATATTTTGTCTGTTGGAAATAAACAATGTCTTAAGTGAATATTGTGGCATGGGTATATATATTCACATGTTGAATGAATGGCTTAATATAATTGCATAAATCTAAGTTAGATGAGAAAAATAATTAAGTTAAAATCTTTCAATTTTAAATACTTTTCCACTCCTTATTGGAAATGCATGTGAGATCACTGTAATGTATTTATTTTACTAGTCATAAATACAGTAGAGCATGAGGGATACATAAAAAAATTGCTTACAAAATTAAACCAGATTCCTAGGTTCATATACTTTGTGTTCCAGTATTTTTAAAAGGCTACATATAAACTCATATAAAAAAAAGAGAGCCATTGCAGTATTTGAATAGAAAGTGACAAATAACAGGTGTGTGCAATCTTCAGATGAAGATATAGCTATAGTTATACTTATTAGTCCTGCTCTAAGGATGAATTAATCTCTTCATCCTCTCAATAGTAATTGTAACAGCAGTCAGGAAGAAAATGTTCTGATGAGTATCAGTCTGGACAATTCAGTATTTTAGATTAATATAACTTAAAACTAAAACTCATCCCCTGCCCATTTTGCCTACAAGTGTTTCTGTGGCAAAGAAAGCTTCCTGAGCTCCTCAGTAATATTAAAAAATGTAGAAGAATCCTCCTTGAGAGAAAACACTTTTCACAATAATAAAATCCAACTTTAAATAAGAAAAACACCCTCAAAGTCAGGCCAAGCATGAACTTATATCAAGGCAAGGGCATCAACTACATTTTATTCTTGTTTACACAATGAACAGATTATTTAAAAAAAATTTTCCACCTGTAACTAACTAAAGGAAATTCTTTTCCCTTCAGTTATCCTTTAATTCTTTCTCCTTTATTTCCTTATAAGTCTGGGTTGGAAATTAATTTTTACTTAAGCATTGTCAGCTCTCCAAAAGATCTACTGGTGAGATGATCTTGATCATCCATCTTCCACAAATTTGTTCAGAACTATTACTGCAAAGGTCAACTGACTAGTGTGATCCTATCACAAAGGCAGAAGGATAGATACAGGCACACGTGGTTCAAGGAGGTAATGTATTTGCATAAGATGGCTCAACAGTTGAAGAATAGAACCCATTTCCAGTGACATTTGACAGTAACATTTTTCATTTGTATTTAAACAATATTGTCAGAAGTGTGTGCTGCAGCAAGTTGCAGATCCAGCTTTCTGCCAATGTTAGTGACTGAACCATTTCAAATGTTTGAATGTATTCTGAATCATACTGTTATTATTATGTGTGCGGACTGAGTATAATGTCTTGCTTACCCTTTGGATGACATGGAACAGAAGATGCAGCCTTGGCAGGCAGAACTCTGAACACCCAGCCTGACACTGTCAGGACTGCTGTCTGGGTCTAACAAAGAGGAAACAGATTTTACTGCAGTAGGACCAACATATTGATTTCAACAAGCATTGGCTCCTGAGTGTGGCATGATTACTTTCTGAATGTTGGGGGTTGGGTTCTCTTGTAGAATTTCTTTTCCCATAAGTTGCCAGGTAACTAATGGCTGGATACTTGAAGGTAGTTAAGAGAGACAAAAGAAGTGGCTGAGGTGGGGGCAGGAGAAGGGCAAGTGGGACTTCGTTTTTTGCTGGAGGGTGTGCTGGTGNCTTACACTCTTGTCTGCATATTGCGTATCCTGTATCTCCCACAAAGGAAATAAAAGGGTACCACTTTTCAGAGAGAAGCCCAACTCTGACTATCTTCACTGTCATCTTAGGGCAGCGCAGAACAGGGGCAACTAAAAGTCTTAAAGTGAGTTGCTTTTCTGAAGGATGGAATGCAGCCAAAGTACTCACCCTTTTGGGAGAGGAAAACAGAAAACGAGACTGCATGTGCTATGCTTGGGAAGACAGAAACAATTTTCAAAGATTATTTTAACAATTTATTTTTGTGTAAGGCAGGTACAACAAGATAAGTGTAAGTAAAGTGAGTAAGGTGAGGCAGTACAACAAGGCAGAAGTGATCCAAATTATCTTCTTGTGTGCTTGAAATTTTCTTCTATTCCATGGACAGGACTAGAGAAAATCTACAAAAACTACAAGCATGTGATGAGAATTAAGTTCTTCTGTGTGATCAGTACTAAATGAAATAAGCTATCAATTCCAAAACTAAAATATTTTGCTGGTTCAGAACATCTACCAATAAAATTGTGAGGTTTGATAATCAAATGACAACAGACTGAATATAACGGGCACATTAAAAGCTATTTTCATCTGATTTTAAACATATTTTTAAAAGAAATGATGCTTTAAACCACATTTGGGATTAGGCCTTTAGGAACAAGAGAGTGGAATTTGAATACATTTAATAGGAGGATGGAATGAACAGGCTATATTTAACTAGTGACATGTTAAGTCTCGGAAGGAAGTGTGAAGGACGGTGAAATTTAGATGGAAAACAGCTTCTATACCTCTCTGTTTAACAATTTACAGTGCAATATAGGAAACAAACAATCAGAAAAAAATAACCAAATATAATTTTGATAATAATAGACTGGTAATTTAATAGACTTTTAATTTAGATAATTTAATAGAATGTGAATGGACACCAGACTAGAAGAATTAATTTTCCCATTTCTCCTTGCTTCAGTTTGCAGACAGTCTTAGACAGCAGGAAGACTGATAGTATGTAGTGCCTGTGTGTTGTTCAGACAAACTTAGAAAAAATACATAAACCAAACTAGAAAGACTGTATTTCTGAGGTGTAAAAGTAGAACAGCATCTATGAATTCATCGGCTCAGGGATTAAAATGGATTTTAGCAAGCAAACACCATCTTTGATTATTGGATAAAGATTACTAGCCTTTCACAAATAATATAGGTTACTCTGATTTCTGCAAGTAGTTTGTAACTGGTAAATCCATTTTACCATCTGTAAAATGTAAAAATATAAATAAATGTAAAAGGCTAAATGTAAATAGAATTATTTATAAAAAGGATCTAGTTATTTGTTGCATAGAGCAGGAAACTATAAATGGAATAAAAAACACAATTCAACAGAGCAAAAATTCTAGCATATTTTCAGCCTTCAAAGTCAGTAATAAAATAATTAAGTATATAGCCTAAGTATCATTTTCATGAGTTCAGAGAGGATAGGTTTATGTCTCAAAACTCATGCCCTTCATGTTGCAAAATATTAGCATTTTAGGTTAGCTGACAGGGAAATTGAGTGGTTGGCATTTACTCTGTGTACAAATGCAAAAGAGACATTTTTTGTAATAGGCACCGCATACTGTTTCCCTGAGGTTTCAGAAAATAGCAGCAGTGGAGAGAGGCTCTCGGCAAGCAAGTCACAGCACACTGAACATGCAGAGGAGGAAAAGCATCCTCATGGCTGGCATTGTTAATGAGGAAATTACTGTTTCCTGACCTTGACTTTCTTGAAACCTTGCTGTTTGGAAGTCCTGAAGATTTAAAATATTGCCTGTTAACATCAGAGAAAGGGGTGGGTGGGGCTGGGGTAGAACTAGGTTGCTTGCTGTCATGTTTTGCTTTTGATAGATACAATTTTCCCTTAAACTTCAGGCATGCTTGGGTTAGTTTTTTAGACAATGATGAAGTCTGAGGACTCCAGTACAGTGACCTTTCACATGATCACATAGTCTGCTTGTTTGTGATCTGGTGATAAAACATGCAGACTTCTTGCCCATGTTGTCCTTGCCTACTCTTACTGGAGACACAAATGTTAATTGCTGTCACATAGTTCATTGGTGAAGAGGCATGCCCTGTTATCTTGAGATTTTAACACTAAGAAGCAAAGTCACAGATAATTCCATTGTATAGGCCTAAACTGTTCCCAAGGTTAATGAACATGTACTATAACAAAATATAGTCATTTTCATAGAATATGCTCAGTTGGGAGGGACCCACAGAGATCATCAAGTCCAACTCCTGACACTGCAGAGGACGATCCCCAACAGTCATACCATGTTTCTCAGAGCATTGTCCAAATGCTTCTTGAACCTCCCCTGCCACAACTTCAGTCCTTTCCCTCAGGTCCTGTCACTGATCACCACAGCAAAGAAATCAGTTCTGCTGCTCTTCTTCCCCTCTCAATGAAGTTGTAAACTCTGATGAGGTCTGTCCTCAGTCTCTTCTCTCCAGGCTGAGCAGATCCAGTGACCTCAGCCACTTCTCACACAGCTTCCCCTCAAGGCCTTCCACCATCTTTGTTGCCCTCCTTTGGGCACTCTCTAATAGTTAAATATCTTTCTCATGTTGTGGCACCCAAACCAGCCCCCAGCACTCGAGGTGAGGCTGCCCCAGCTCAGAGCAGAGCAGGACAATCCCCTCCCTTGCCCAGCTGGCCGTGCTGTGCCTGATGCTCCCAGGACAGGGTTGGCCCTCCTGGCTGCCAGGGCACTGCTGGCTCATGTTCAACTTGCCAGGACCCCCAGGTGCTTTTCCATGGCACTGCTTTCCAGTGTCTCATTCCTTGTTCTGTCCATACATCCAGGGTTGCCCCATCCCAGATGCAGAACCAGCAATCCAGCACTTTCCCCCTGTTGAACTTCGTATGGTTGGTGATTGCCCAAACCCCAGATTTGTTGAGGTCTCTCTGCAGCACCTCCCTGCCCTCGAGCTCCTCCCAGTTTTGTATCATCTGAAAACTTGCTCAGTATCCCTTCCAGTCCTGTGCCCAGGTCATTTATGAAGGTGTTGAAGAGCAGAGGGCAGAGGATGGGGCCCTGTGGAACCCCACCAGTGACAGGTCCCAGTCTGATGTCACCCCATTCACTGGAACCCTTTGTGCCTGACCCATGAGCCAGTTGCTCCCATCCTGTGCTGTGTTTATCCAGCTGTGGGCTGGACATTAGTCCAGAAGGATCCTGTGAGAGACAGTATCAAAGGCTTTACTAAAATTCAAAATGATCAACTGGCTTCCCTTGATCAGCTGGGAGAGTTACTTTGTCATAAAAGGAAATCAGGTTGGATAAACAGGATTTTTCTCTCCTGAAGACATGCTGGCTCTGACTAATGACTGTGTTATCCTTCAGATTTTTCCAATACCTCCCAGAATAATTTTTGCCATTTTTCAGTTTTATGCCATTTATGTCTTAAACGCTGTAGATAAGATGTTTAATTTTATTCATGCTTTTTGTTTCTTCTTGCATAAAAAATAAAATATATAGTTCCTGAAGTCATTCAAAGTCAACTTTTAATAGTATGTTCACATTTTCTCACTTACCTTAGGAAGGTTGAGTACTGATCTTGTGATTACATGTGTACTAGTCTTTAATATTGTATGTAACTCTGAAAAATAAGACATAATTGACCCAGAGAAAAGGCTTGATTAATGCACCAGCTTTCTAATACCACATCTAGATCTACTACCATGGCATGATATTATGTTATGTATAGTAGCATAATACTCTGAATGATTGTTAAAGAAAATTAAGAGTGTGAACCAGAAAAGCTAAGGAATCTATTAACTATTTATGTATTATTTTTCAAAAATTTCTCAGCAAACTGCCAACCTTATCTTAAGGCAGGATGTGATAAAAGTGATAGACTACTCTGGACCATAAACTCCTAATGTGTTTTATATATGTTAAGGACTATAGAAACTGAAAGATACAGCCTCTGAAAAGTTCAAAACAAGTATATTTCTCTCAGTATTTCTGCCCATGTGAGTTTTCTTGTGATTCTCAAAATAATGACCAAAACTTAAGTACCACTGCTAGTAATTTTGTCCCGAATTAAAAAATCAGCTCTTTACTGTTTTTAATAAATAAATAATTTTCTATGAGATTTGTAACTATGATGGGCTGTGATGCCCCAATGACTGGCAGTGAAGAGCAAGTGCAACACTCTTACTTGATTACTGTTTTTTATTCACTTCACAGCACCCAAGTACTTTAAGGCCCATTAATCTGGCAGTTTATTTCCTAATCACCACAATGTAATATATCCCTCTGTAAACTTCCCCTGGTTTTGTAACTGTGAGCCAAATGTTTTTGTTACATTTTCCAATCCCTTTTCCCTCTTCACCAAAACCCTGAAGAATATTATTTTTTGTGGAATACCCTTTGTGCAACAGGGGCTATAACTGTCACAAACTTTTTATACCTACTTTTAGTGCTCTGGCTGTGTGGCATTCTCTCAGTCTTCTAGTGTGCCTTGTGTAAGGCTGCCTTTCAGAAACTGCTGTCAGTCAAATTTCAGTCAATGTCAGGACTGTTATGCAACAGTTGCTTCCAAGTTTTGCTTTAATACCTGGGGTTTGTGTTACTGATATTAAATAAAAATTCTTTGCAATGAATTTTAAATGAAGGAAAAGTTCTCACCAGAGATTTGTTAAAAGCAGGCTGACAGTTGTTCTCTTCCCTCCCTCCCCACTCCTCTTTAGTAGAAGGGCTTTAAATTATATATTAACCAAAAAGGTAAACAGAATAAAATGGGCAATTAAATATTAATGGAAGATGTAGTGGAATTGTCCTGTGCAGCACTTAAAATGGGCCGAATGATTGAGCTGTGAATTGCTCTCCCGTAGGTATTGAAAAATTCATCAGTACTATTTAATAAATGTTCGTATTCGTAGCCACTCATGTTTACACTACAGCACTTCCAGGAGAGTGCTTACTAAAGAAAACATTTTAATGGAAGGTGAACTTTCTTGTACAGTGAGTCACCTTAAATTATACAGACTGTGTGGTAGAAGAGACAGAGAAATCTCTGAGCAGACAAATGAGAAGTACACATAACTTAAAAGCATTTTTCTTAAAGAGAACTGCCCATGAATTGTAAAGGGCTTTCTGAATCCGAAGCTATTTTGAAGCTTTTAAAAATTAATTTTGTTTGCATTTTTAAAATATTTAACCTTCACTCCCTGTGTGAAATCATCTTCCATGATGACTTGGTCTAAGGACACTGTTATTACTGAAATGTCACCTCGTTGACCTAAAGGAAGGGAAAGAGTGTCAAAACAAAAGTTGCATCACAAATCAATTAAGTGTTGAAGTAGCTCTTCTCCAGGTGACTCAATTTGCATATGCAGCATATTAACACAATTAAAATATTCATTAGAAAATTTACTGTGTTAATTAATGAATTCACGCCAAAACCTTAGAAAACAATGGGAAAACTCCTGAGTTCTTTGTATACTAACTAGTTAGGTTGTAAGAATGACTGTGCTTTATAGGAAGATTTTTGCCTAGGTGTGGTTCAATGGGAACTGAATCAACCTGGAGGCAGCATGCTACTCAGCCCCTGCCTCAAATTCCACCATTTCCTTGTTAACCAGGCATATGGGGAAGAAAGCTACAGGCTTCCTGCTTTCTGAAGAGCTGTAGTGGGCACGCTCTTAGAAGCCCAGTGACTGCAGCATGGTCTGCCTTTGTGTTCTTCTTCAGGGCATGGGTCTTTGACTTTTTAAGTGTTATTTCTCATTAGTGAATATGAGAAACGTATAGGTATATATGTTCAAGTCTGCAGCTTAGGGGAATGGTAGAACTGGCCTTAGCAGATGTTCAGGTGCCCCATGAGCTCTCATGAGGTCAGTGTGACCTATGTCTATCCTGTTATTTATCCAGCAAAGGTTTTATGACCTTTGAGACCCTCTAGTTCTGCTTATTTGTTCTGTGTACAAAACATATGAAATCCCATGGCAGTTCAGTTTAGCACACGCTGGCCAATCTAGACAAGCACTAAAGAAATTTTGATCAAAATATTTAGCTCCAGGGAACGACATCTCTAGTTGTGCTCTGCAGGTCACACAGTAACTAAGGACTTGTGTTGTCTTGGAAAATGTATGAAGTTTAGAAAGAAGTAGTGGTTTCTCTTATGAGAATTTGGGTACTAAAATGACTTGGTGGCAAGTTTATACTTCTAACAAAAGATGTTTCTGTCAACCTGGGTTTGCTGAATATTTTCAAAAGACAGACACTTCATTGAAGGTTAGCATGGTTGGAGGCAAGATTTAACTGATTAGCTGTGCTTTGAGAAAACTCAAGTAAACATCAGAAATCCTTTCTTTAGCATGCGCTTTTATATGGAAGTTAAGACAAATTCAGGCATTTCAAAATCCAGACTTTCCATGAAACATTCTCAGAGGCTAGGAGATGCTAGCAACACTCACCACAAAACAAGGATAAGCTAATTTTTTTATAGTGCTGGAAGGCTAAACTTCTCAGCTCAAAGAGCTGCCTAGTGGAGATGTGTCAGACAAACCAGTTGTAAGATATCCAATCTCAGTCACTTTCACAGGGAGTGATGCACACAGCAGCAAAGAAACAGCAAAAAGTTTCAAACATCTCGTGAAACAACAATAGAAGTTGAAAGTGTTTGCAAACTTTAAAAAATCTTACTTATTACTTATGTCTAATTTTGTATCTTATTTATTACTTATTTTTATATTAAAATATTTTGTTTATTATTTGCAGTTCTCTTAACTGACTCCTGAAAATGAAGTGTGTTTAAAAACTTTATGCATAAAAGCTTTTGAAATAATCAATATTATTTTCTAGGTGCTTTAGAAAATTCTTCCACAAAATGTCTTGTTGAAAAGGAGTATATGCTAAGTCCATTAATATACATATTAAGAATATGGTGTGGAAAAAAAAAAACCAAAACCAGTTAAGATTTATTCTTCAGTGACAGCTGAGAACAGCACCTGGGAAAGGATCAAAAGAAAGTATTTTTCAGGGGATTAAAATCGATCCTTTTACAATTATTTTGGTGGGTTTTTGGAGACATTAATGGGATCTATAGTGAAGTTCAGTATGGAGTTGCAGGAAGCTGGAAGACAAGTATTGATCACTGTACTCTTGTGACCAGTGAAAGGACATGAGGAAATGGCATGAGGATGAGTCAAAGAGGTTTAGGTTGAATAGCAGAAAATAGTTTTTATCTGGATGGTGTTTGGGTTTTGGAAGAGGCTCCCCAGGGCAGTGGTCACAGCACCAGCCTGACAGAGCTCAAGAAGCATTTGGGCAATGCTCTCAGGCACAGGGTGTTACTCTTGGGGATGATGCTGTACTGGGCCAGGAGCAGGACTCGATGGTCCTGATGGCTCCCTTCCTGCTACATGTTTTCTGTGATTCTGTGATTATATGACTACATAGTTTCACATCATGTGTTGTGAGTTCACATGTGAGGCAGTCTGGTCAATACCCTGAGGAATGAGGGAGAGGGGCAAAAAACCTAAACCAAAAAAATTTTACACAAATATCCCTTGTAAAAGACTTTTAATAATTTTAGTAACTTCCTCGTGTTTACAGGAAAAAATATGACATCTGATTCCAGAAGTACAGCAAATCATGACATTGCTATATGTTTTATTTTCAGATAACAAAGAGACTTACTGGCTTTCATTTGGTGAGGCTGTGAAGGGTTCTTCCTGTTTTATTTGGAAAAAATGTAAATGAAAATTTTGATAAGAATCCTGCCTTTTATTAACCCACTTTTTATAATGGAAGACATCCTCTACTGTTTCTAGCAGGCTGAAATGTGGAAAGTTGGGGTTTGGGGTTTTTTTTTGAAAGAAGAGTGGAAGGAATTGATACCAACCCTTGAGAATAAAGTCAGAACTCTGAAAGATTTAATGGTAAGGTATTTTAATGACAATTATTATTCTCTGAGAAAGAACTTGCTTGATTATTTTGTTGGTCACCTGGAAAACTTTAATTAGTAGGTAGATGGGTACTGGAAATAATGTTCCGGGCTTTTTTATTATGAAAGGCTGGATCAATTCACTAAATCTTCTTGCCTTTCTTCTTTTCAGGAGCAAACAACTTGGTTCAGCAGTTTTTGTGATAGGATCTTAGAAGCTTTGCCTTCACATGACTGAAAAGTTGAAAGTTTTGTCTTATGGAAAAAGGTGCTATTGTCATCCCAGGGAAGCAAGTTTTTCTAAAGAAAATGTTTGGTTTGCTCACACTTATAGGGATAGCTTGGTCAGTTCTGCTTTTTGATCCATATGCTGCTGAAGAAAACAGTCTCTACCCCTTTTGTATTTCATTAGCTCCTCTCAGGAGCAGTACCTAGGCTAAATCATACACAGACTTTGAATACTTGAGCTACTACTGGAAAACACTGCATTTTAAATCAAGCTGCTTCAATTTGTATTGATGAAACAACAAAGTACTTTTGCTGTCTGTTAAAGTATGCGTGGTATCTGAGAAATGTATTGACTTAAAAAATAGGAAGCACTCAAAGAGCATAATGATGTCTGGCTATCTGTCTTATTTTAAATACTATGAAACCATTAACCCTTCTCAAGGCTACTAGTCATACTTAATTCTGTTCAAGCTCTAGTAAGAAAAGCCATTTGGCTTTGTGCAAGATTTTCCTGTCTAACTTTGTCCTGATCCATGAACCTCTTCCCACTTCTCTGTCCTTCATTTATTGAACATCAGGCTTCATCTTGCCTCCCTTTATATATCAGTTTTGGAATATGAGGCACTTTTTTCTGGAGAAGAGGTAATAGGAAAAAATGTATTTTATATCTCTCAATCATGTTGGAGTTCTCTGCTGAAACTTCTTTTTTCTTGTATCTCTTAATTTCTCTCCTTCTTTCCTGTGCATTATTAACGTTGCTCCTAAATTATTTACTGTAGCTCGTAAAATGTCATTAGTGAGAGCCATTTCACTGGTGAGGAGAATAAAAACTAGCTTGCAGAGGATTGAAGAAGAGTGAGAGAAGAAAAAAACAATGAGGGTAAAGAAATATCACTGTTGAAATGGAGTAGATGGTAGAAGCTTGAGACAGAGAGACTATTGGGACACAAGACTGAGTACAGACAACAGTGCTGAAGAGAGGCTGAGGATTAAAGAGGGAACTTGCCATGACATTAGAGATAAGAAATAAAGGAATTGTACTAGTTTGAAAAATAGGAGCACTGATATAAAAGCCAATACAATACAACCAGTGAGTGAATGATATTTACTGAGGCAGAAGGTAGACTTGTTAAGAAGAAAAATCATGAAAGTGATCTGAGAAAGACAGAACTGATGCAAATGAATAGCACTCTTTTAGTTGGAATATGTAGAAAAATGTTGATAGAGTTTAAAAATACTCATAGGTGGCCTGGAGAGGAAGATGGAATGAAGATATCTGGCAAAGTAAATTTTTGGAAAATAATAATGGGGAGAAAAGCTGCTAGAAAAAAGGTAAACAACTGACTGTGAAAGCTTCAGTGAAACTAAACACAGTGTTGACACTAGAGAGAAGCTATGGGACATCAAAATATGCATACATGAAGGAGAGAAATGGAAATGATATGAGACAATGGAACAGATAATAACCTTTAAATTATAAATGCAAAAAACTGAATGAAATTGGAGGAACGGAAATTACTTTTTGTCACTTTTTGGTGAAAAGTCTTTCTAAAATATGGACACACATGAAAAATAGAGAACTCTTTTTCTCCCGTCTGGTAACTTTTTTTCTACTAGGATTTGAGGCCACCTTTATCTTCATTCTCCTTTAGCATTATTTTGTGCCTCAGAAGTATCTTCTACACCTTTAGCAAAAAAACCCAATTTGGCATTTTCTTTGTTTTGGACTTTTTTCCACTGGGCCGTGTTTTACAGGCAATGTAGATATTTAGCATCTTTTCCAGGTACTAGAAGGCAGCAGCTCTAAAGAAGTTATTGGTTCCTCAGGCTAAGACATGAAAAGGTACATTTTCCAAGCTGCATACAATTACAAAATGTGCAAATCCATTTATTCACTAATAAGGTTTATCCTTAGAACCCTGTGCACAGCTTTGCAAATTCACTGAAAATGACCGGACTGTAAAATTCAGGATACTCCAGTGGGATAACTGTCTTTTTCATTTTTTTTTCTCCTCAGTAAGTAATTAATACT
>VXBS01010385.1:19881-70831 GCA_013400255.1 Sitta europaea
AAAAAATATATTGGTTTGGTTAGTTATGTGGTAACTTGGAAAAACTGAAATGTGTTTTCATGCTTCAGGAAACATTAAAATTTTGATTTCAAACTCATAAAAGCTTTCCAAAAACCCAGAATAAAGTAAAGGATCTTTTAAGTATCTAGGTGCTTAAAATTTCTTAGTCAGAAATTATTAATTACCTATAGTTTTATTTTGCCCCTAAGTTTGAAATTGGTGGCTACAAATTTTGTTGCTGCACACTTTTATTAATTATCCTTTATTTATCTAATCTACTTGTCATTCACACTTGGGAATAGGAACATGCAGGTAGAATAAAGTAAAGACTTTAAATACTCTTACTCGGGAAAATAGGTAGTAAAACCTGCAAGCATCAACAAAGGAGAGATACTACAGACCCCAGGAATCTGTATGCCATGCATGCATGGACTTTGAAGTAGAATATAAATTATAGGTTGAAAATTCTGAAATATAGGTCTCTCATAAGGAGAGGCCAACAGCACGTTTATTTCTATGGACTTAAGAACAAAGTATGACAAGTCTTGAGAAGTTTTGAGAGACATGGAGGTGTGTCATCCTGCAATTCTAGAAGAAACCGAATCACTTTTCACACTGATTGATATAAATATGAAAAGAATATACAGAAGATGTATTTGTTTCTGAGCATAGTTAGCTGCTTTGGAATGGAAACTACCCTGGGAGAATGGAAGGATGGTTCATGGATGGTTCATGGATAGTTCATGTCTTACTTGAATAGTAATCTCTGTAGTAGTAATAATAGTAATAGTAATGTAATAGTAATAGTAATAATAGTAGTAATAATAATCATCATCATCATCATCATCATCATCATCATCATCATCATCATAATGCCACTTTCCAAACAATTGTTTTATAAAGGGCTATCCTCATGAAGAAAGAGGTATAATTTTTCCTACTTTATCCTGTGAGATTTTTTTCATTAATGTGATGTTCTGCTGTCACAAAGGAAATATATTTTGAAAATTAACAGCACTGTTTTGTACAGTCTTTCAAGGAGAAAAGAAAAATCAGATGGGCTGCTGAGTCTTCAATGAAGGCAGACATCATAACATCATCATTGAAAATAGAATCACACAGATGCTCCCAAGAGATTGCAACTCTTAAAACATTTTTTAAAATAATTATATGTAAGAATTTATACATATGTATACGGATATTCATAGTATTATGTGTGTTTCAGTTCAGTCTTTGCATTAAAAGATGGATAATAATCAAATATGATAGAGGTGGAATAACACAACAGAATAAACAATATTGGCTGGTGAGAAAAGATGTAAATTGCAACTGAACAATGAAAACACCAAGACTTTCATTAGTTCTCCCCTACACAAAGTGCAAGTGTCTTCAGAGCTTATGAAAACCACAGCATGGAATCACCCTTACATGTGCTCAGCTTTATTTTAGATTTTTTTAACATCACTGTGACAATTCTGCACAGAGAAGTGAATGCAAGCATTTTTTTTTAAGGTGTGACCCTAAAATAAATGGGAAAGATTTATCTGAAGCTGCTGTGAATGGCAAAACATAAAAATCTCTGAGTGTCCGTTGTGGCAGCTCAACGGTACTATATTTATCTAGGATATCTAAAGCTAAGAGCAGCAGGTTGTGCTGGATGCTGGATGGCATAAAGCAGCTGCACAGATATCCTACAGTCCCAAGGTGGTGGGTTTTTCTAGGAGAAAACAGAATGGCATATCTATCACAACCCCAAAGAAATGAGAGGATATAATTCTCTTTAATGACTCTGTTCTCTAGTCCACAAAGTATACATTTGTACTTGTATACTTTTAATACATGACTGAAAGAGGAGAGTCTACCATTGAACTGGACCTCATGTCAACTCCACAAAACCCTGGTACTTTGGGATTTTTTGCTTTTGTTTGAAACTTTCAGTCAAGAAGGATGTGGTATATTATACTAGTGAGAACTGAAAGAATTCACTGAGCTCAATGCCGGCTTGCTGCATTAATAAAAATGAAATTAAAAAAGCAATCTGATTAAATTATGTGTGCCTTTTCCTATTCCAGTGGAGCTTAACTAAGCAAACAGAAGCAGTGAAGTAAATCAGTGTTGGTTTATTAAAGATCAGAATTCAATATCTCAATAGTTGAAGAGCTTATGCACCAGTGTTCTCACTGTTTAGCTTTTCTATGCAAAGAAAGTAAACACAATGGCACCGAAGTGGGACTCTTGTTAGAGAAGTGACACATGGAAAAGCCTAGTTTTCTTTCAAGGAAGATGCTGCTCTGTCTACTTGTACTTCTTGTCTTTTCCCAAAAGATTGTAATGAAAAAAAAGATCATAATATAGTTTGCTGTTGGTGTTGTAATAGAAATGTTATCCTTTAGATATTCAGGGCTTGTAGATAGAAATATACCTCAGCTCAACTTCTTTTCATTTGGTACTCTCATCTGCACAAATAGATTCCTCTTCACATTGATCTTATAGCGCCATCAAGACAACAACCCTTTGCAGTCAGAAAGAAATCAAGGATGTTTAATCTAGGTTTTAGGACTCTCAAAGTTTATACATTGCAACAGTTGTACTTTCAGTATTGCACTCATAGGAGATCTCCAGAGAGTTTGTTGTGGTCTCCAGTGTGGAAAAGTTGTCAGCTAACTCCTTCATCCTAACTCCCTGATCTAAGAAAAACTTAGCTTCCAAAAATTTAGAAAATCGAAATACCTTCTACTCATGACTGGGGTGGTTGATGGTTTATGGTCAGACCAAGTACAGATTAAGAATTTCAAATGTCCTTTTATACCTGCCTCACACTCTCATTCCAGAGAGGCACAAAGTTTACACATGTTAAAAAGTAGAAAATTTCATTTGCTTTTCTGCTTCATTGCTTTGTGCTTCAAAATTTGAAGGGATTAGTAAAGACTATGTGGGTGGTAACAGAAAGCCTTTAAGGTGCTTACTTGGATAAGAGTTAGGCTCAAGCCATATATTTTGCAGAGACTACCTCTTTCTTTAAAGAATTGATTTCCAGAAATCTCTGAAAAAAGCTGCATCTTATAAAATAGATAACAAAAGGCTAATCATCAGAGCCATTTGGAATTTTTCTAACAAAGCAGGATTTTTGGTTTCCTGAGGAGCCACATGTTCTAATGAAACAGGGTCACCTGCAGCTTCTGTCCAGGCATGTCACATGAGAGACCTCAAAGTGTCAGCTGTTGATGAGGAAAAATGAGGCTCTTCTACTAGCAACGATAACATGAGAAAAACTATTATTTTGACGTAGAACAAATACAAGGAAATAAGAAAATATTAAATGATTCTTTCTTCCTGACTTGTGGGAAAAATTGGAACTTTTTCTTTCAGCCCAGTTAATAATAAAATTAAAGAGAAAATAAAGTTCTCGTTTGAAAACCTGACCTAATTTTTGTGGATTAAAATACATTAAAGAAGGATGGTGAATTTCAGAACAGAAGAATTCAAGGAGCGAAATCTCTTCATCTAAGCCTCATTGGCATGTGAGGACAAAATTACAGACTTCAAGTTTCTTCTAGCAGTCTGTGAAGAATTTGAGAATTATCTTGAAAGATGAGACTACTAATTGTAAAGTCTCATCTTTAACAGGAAAAGTCCTGTATGGCGAGGGAGACTGTCTGGTGAGCAAGGACTGTTTAAATGTGCAGAGTTCAGAAAGTACAGAGTCAAAGAAAAAGCTAGAGTGATGAAGGAGGAGATAGCCCAGCTTACATCTCATCTTCCTAATGTACAGGTGTTTCTTTGCTGTTATTTTACAAAATGTCAGTGAGACCTTTTATATGAAATTTGTTTGCAGTGAAGTCTTGGTATTCTTTTTGCCTGTGTCTGCCATGTTTACAGACAACAGACAGTATGGGCATTTCTATTGGAATATAAGAAAACAACTTAATGTCTATTTACCTGTTACGGGCAAAAACTAAATTGTCATTCAATTCAATTCAATTCAATTCAAGGTCAGTTTTTTAGTCTTAAATTAAAGACCATACCAGACCTCACCTTGCTAATTCAGAGCTCTCTGGGCATTCATGAAGACAACAATAATGTCTCAATAGTTCTTTCATGGAAATATGTGAAGACAGCTAAGTGAAAATTTCACTTGAACACTAAGAAGCCTTAAATACAACAGAGGAAGAAATAGATTGGCAGTTATTTTCTGATTAACCATTAAAAGAAGATATGTTTTTTTCCTTGGATGCTAGAAAGTATCTCTGCTACCTGATTTGATGTGTTTTTTGATCAGGGTCAGAATTTATTGCAATATCTGAAAAAGGGAGGGAGTAGTTGACATTACTGAGTCTATGTGTATTTAGTGGATTTAGTGGCTAAGCGTCAATATAGAAATTGTACTAGGTTCTGTGTTGAAACATTAAGACTATTAAAGACGAAAAAACGCAAAATCTAGCTTGGTCAGGGAGGTCATGGACATGATTTACATTTATTTTAAGCTGTCTTCTAAATACTAGGATGGTTCCTTTGGTAGCACCTGCTCTCATTCAGAAGCTTGTATATTCAAGTCCCTTAGCAGAAGCTGGGCTTGAGCCCAGTGCTGACTATACAAGTCATTACTAAATAATTTCTGTCTGGTTGGTAGCCATATTGACCTTTAGCTGAGATACTGGAATCCTTTTGCCAATATTCCCACCTCCTGCTTAATTGGCATTGTATAAAAAGTGTTTCTAAGGGAATGTACAAAAACATCCATGGTTGCCTGCAATATTAACACAGCAAAAGAAGCATGTAATTTATTCCTCTGAAAAATAAATGCGTAATAAAAGCCAGCATAATAAATCTCTTACTGGAAGGATTGTGATGACTGCAAGTAGATAGATCACAGTCTATTTGAACAGTGCTTTCTTCATCCAATAAACAATTTCAGTTTTCTATGAAAGTCTTAGTGGTGCATTTAGATGGCATCATAGCCCACCTTTTATTAACATTCAAGTTTATCTTTTTTGTTGAGGCAAATTAATCCTGTTATTAAAATTCATTGTAAATAAGCTGTTAATATGGCACCAAGATAAATTTCACCTCACTATATGACAGTGTGAACTTGTTTGCTGATGCCACCTTTTCCATCCAATAAAACATCAAAAATTTTCTGAAACTATTGAAAATAGTTTAACTTTTAAAATAAGTATGATGACATGAAATACAAATCACTTAAATGAATGATACTTGAAAGGGCAATATTAGGACAATGCACTGGCAAAACACTAATAATATAGGGAAGTAAGTTAGTGAATTTTTTGTGTATTTTGAGGATTATTATTTAGGAAGAAACCCCTCATGTGCTCCTCTTACTAAATATCAATGCATATAGTCCTGTGCAGTTCTTTAGAAGGGCCTGACAGGATGGAGGGATGGGCAGAAACTCTCAAGTTCAACCAAGGCAAAAACAGGTCCCTGCATTGGGAAGGAATAACCCAGGCACCAGCACAGTCTGGGGCTGATCTGTTAGAAAAAAGCTCTGAGGAGAAGGACCTCGGGTCAACAAGCTGTCCATGAGCCAGCAGTGTGCTCTTGTGGCCGAGAAGACCAGTGGTGTCCTGGGGTGCATTAAGGAGGAATATTGCCAGCAGGTTGAGGGAGTTGATCCTGCCCCTCTGCTCAGCCCAGGTGAGGCACAGCTGGAGTGCTGTGTCCAGCTCTGGGCTCCTCAGGATGAAAGAGACATGGAGCTCCTGGAGTGGGTACAGCAGAGGGTCACAAAGATGATGGTTGGACTGGAGCATCTTTCTTACGAGTAAAGGCTGAGGGAGCTGTTTAGCTTTGAGAAGAGTCGACTGAGAGACAAAGGAGCTCATCAGTGTCTGTGAGTATCTGCAGGAAGGGTGTCAGAGGATGGAGCCAGGCTCTGCTGGACAGTGCCAAGCAGTAGGACAAGAGGCAATAGGAAGAAACTGATGCACAGAAAGTTCCACCAGAATGTGAGAAAGAACTTCCTTAATGTGCCTGTGACCGCACACTGGGACAAATTACCCAGACAGGTTGTGGAATGTCTTTCATCGGAGATATTTAGGGACTCTCTGGATGAAATCCTGTGCACTAGAATGAACCTTGTGGAGCAAGGAGCTTGGACCAGCTGACCTCCCTGTTGTCCCTTCCAACCTGACCCATTCTGTGATCACAGGAAAAAAATAATACCTTTTTATTGACACAACACCTTTTAAACAAAATTATCCTTAACATTCTGAAGCAGTTTAACAGGTTCATTTTTGAAAGATGCTTTTATTATAGATCCAGCTGTCTTTGAAAATACATGTCTTTTCTACTCTGAAAATAAGAAATTCCATTTCCTCATCCTCTGCCTGTAAAATAGCCCAGCAATGAAGACTTTGATTATATGCAAAACTTAATTTTGAAACATACCTTTTGTATTTATAGGTGTCTCTTGGTGTAGCAGGTGGAAACAGAAGAAGCATCACATGAATATTTACCTCCCTGGAGGCCACCAGCCAATGCTTCAAAGGTCTTCTACCTAATCAAGCTCACTCTGTATATAGTGAGATTTACGGCACAAATCACAAATTTGCAAATCTTCTAGGCAAATTATAAAGTTCAGTGACTCAGCCACACTGGAAAACTCATCATTCTAACCAAGATGTGTCACCATTACAAAATGTCAATTTTCTGCCTATGACGATTTAAGAATGGTATGTTCACTGTATTTCTGAAAAACTATAGAAATAAAAGAAAGACATTATATTTCATGTGTTTTACACCCTTTTTTCTCAAAATCAATATAATTTTTTAATAACTCTGATCAGATATGATAAATATTATTTCATTTGCAATGGAAAATAGTGAACAGATTTAGTCAGAGTACATACAATTGTAGTACATCTGTTAGGCTAGTGGTTGTTTCCTGCTCACAACTGAGCAAATACCAATGTACTTCATTTAGTAAATAAAATTATTTCCTTAAAACCAGAAATGCTTGCTTTTTGCTATTAAAACAGGACCTTCAGTTACTATGTGACCCACTGAATGAAATCCTGAGCATCTATACTACAACTGGCTTCGTCTCCTCCTGTACTGTGATTTGTAGCACTGAAAGCCTCCCGTTGCCTTCATTGCTGCAAGAATTCCCTGACATATAGAACTTGACCCCATTGCCTCTGGTTTCAGAACAAGGATGTTGTCTCTTGAAGCCATGAGGGAACTGGATTACTCCTTTATTGATCAATTGTTGAGTTAGCAATCAATGGGTAATTGACTGTTAACCTCCATTCGATGACTCAAGCACTTAAGCCAGGCACAGTTAAATAGCTTGCTGAACAAGTGCCTGCATATTGTCTGTGGCTTCTGTACACAAATTTGTCAGCTTTATATTATTCAGAGCCATGTAAAAAAGTCTTCTGTAAATGAGCCACACACAAAAGAATAAACCTGTTAAAGAGACAGATTTACAGTGCACTAGCATTCTACATTTAAGAGCCCCCCTCTCTGTCTCTGTTATTACTGAAACAATCAAAGGTGCCTTGAAAGATTGCTAAAAATGATCAAGGATGCTTTATTTTAGATTGATAACTTAAGTAGCAAGTGTCAGAAGGAGAGCAAGCAATTGAAGTGAATGGGATCATTGTGTACCTGCCCAACATCACTGGCTCAACATTTGTATTTTAGGCTGTCTCTTAGACTCTCTCTGGCTTAATAACAGCATGTAGTGAAATAAAGTGTTCATTCTAGAGGTAATTGTTATGTGGTGGAATATAAAGAAGACCAATTCTGCAGTATATTTACCACAGTGCATATTTATGAGTTGGGTTTAATTAAAAGTCAGGAACACTAGAGCTGTTTTTTAACTAGATGCCTATTATCTAGTGTCAAGTGCTTGGTTTTAATCACACATTTTATACCATTGTGACCTAGATCACTGCCTGTGACGTACTAGGTAGTGTGTTGTCGATAATGAGAAGATGCAGCCAAGCTTGATGGATGTTCTCTCATTCCTAACCTCATTACTACTGGCTTCCCATCCATCTAATAAAATGCTATGATGGAGAGTGGGAAGACGCTATAAATCATAATATTCCAGCCAGGCCAAGCAGATTCATTAGAAATGCTGATTATATATCTCACACAAAAAAGTCAACACACAAAGTAGTTTGGAGTTTCTGCCTGTGCTGGAGACATCTCTTCACTGCCTGCAGTCAAGTTAGGATTTGTTTTTAATGGCAAAGATGACATTTAATGAAGTTCTGGGTGGCAGACTGCTTTGGCCTGAGTAACCCAATAAATATTCCAGCCGTTTTTCACTTTAAACTGTGCTGTAGCCCGTTAGTCACTGACATTGTTACTTCACCGCTGAAATCTCATAATTGCTAACTAATGAACTTCAGGTTTCTTTTGTTGGGGTTTTTTGAGTGAGACAAGGAACTGAGGCATTCTACTTTACAACTGCTTTCCAGTGTTTTCCTTAAGGGAAGGTATTTTCATTTCATCTTGGCTAGGGTGCTGAAGAGAATATACAAGGGGAAGTGGCAGAATCTGTCCTTTCTGTCTGTCTTTCAACTTTGAAAGAAAATATAGCTGTGAAAATAAAAATTGCCCAGACTTGTGCCTGGATTAAGAGAATTAAACTGGATTCATCCTCTGAAATCCAGGTTATGAATTAAATTTCAGGGTCATATCATACTTTAGGTAGGTTTTGCTTTTTAGTGGAATCTACACACTTGAAGAGGTAATGATAACTGTGATCTTTGCAAACAGGAAGCATTCGCTAAAGGAAGGAAAAAACAATAGAAGAAAGGAAACAAGCAATTTTAACACAATCGAGCCCTTAAAAAATACAACACGGGTGTGATTATTGCTGCTCCAGGTGTTTGCTTTTTCATGATTCTCCTCTGGCAGATGCTCAGAGCTTCTTACATTACATTGTGCAGTTTTCTTTTGTGACTTTTGTATGTTGTCCTTAGGAGTTTGCCATTCAAAATATTTTTGCTGTCAACTCACCCAGAGTTGTATACCTGTAGCCTGGTATCTCTTGCTACTGAAGATTTCACAGAAACTTGTTCTGTGGGATTAATTTTGTATGCAGAGACATAGCATCTGACAGTCTTTCTTTGAAATGTATTGTAATTAAGAATACCAAATATCAGTGAGCTTTCTGTTGGAATTGAAATAACAGGTATATTGGCCCTTAGAGTTACATTCTTTGCTTTTGTGTGACATGGGATGTCAGACAAGCATATGGACAGGAGCAGACTGATGGAAGGCAGTTACACATTCAGCTTTTAGGAATTCATTAGGGGATGCCAGTGGACACTCCTGTCTGTGCTCAGAGGCTGTTTCACTCCATTTTGGGGAAATGAGATAGTGTATAAGCTAGTAGCATTCTTTATTAAATCCTTGAGGAGGAAGTGCAATTGTGTCTGTATGCTATCTGCAAACACAGTTTTCATTATAACTCACTGTGATCTCCAGTACTTAGTGTCAAATTGTTTCAAGGAAAATGAGTGATAGCTGTTATTAGGAATCCATGGCTTTATGAATGTACAAATTAAAAGTAATCAGAGAGAGAGGGGAATTGTACATCAGCTAGTATAATCCATTTATTTTGAAACATACACTAAAGAGTGGCATTCATCTTTATCCCAAAGCAAGTCTTAGCTTTGTGGTGATATTCTTAAGCAGATGATGGTAAGTCATATAAGAGATTTGCTTTAACAGTGTAAAGGCCACTTTCCAGTTCCTGAAGCATTCTGAAAGGTACATATAGGAAACAGCGGTATCTCCCTGAATTACAGTGAACAATTTAAAATGTTTGCCAAATTTGATTTCTGCCAGGTAGACTTGAGGGCCTCATCTGACACTGTACAGGTGTGCAGATATGAAAGAGCAACTTCTTCCCTTGTCCCCCCTCAGGCCCTATAAATCTAAATCCAAATCAGCTTCTGATTGGATATGTTTGGAATTGTCACATTTGTGTTTTGGCTTTTTTACTTTGTGTTTAGTTATTTATATAAATACATTGATAAAATGTAAGGATTGCATATGAATATATAAAACTTCTGTCAATTATGGAAAATTAATATCATAGCAGAGGTGCCTGCTAGTATCAAATGTCTGTGTAAGTTAAAGATAAAATGACTGCAGTTGACTTGTTGGACAATTTTTCTGAATAATTCTAGAATTAAACAAAAATACACCAGATTTTTATGCTTGAATTTTGTTTTCATAGGATTTTTTTATAGCTGTTGCATTCACCTATCACCATAAGTAGTGTGAACAAAAGGACTATTAATATAAGTTATTGAAATTCTTCTATAATGATTTTTTGAAGACCTATGGAATGAATCCAGAAAGATAAACATGTGAGATGCAAATTATTTAATATTATCCATTGGAAGCCATGCTTTCATTGTTTCCTTTTGGTTTGTTTCTTTTGAAGAAACCTTTGGTTGGGGAACACTTTCTGCCCTTCAGAAAAGTTGAATTCTGGAGGAAGTGACACAGAATTATCATATGATTTAGGGAAAAATATTTGCTGCCAGATCTGCTTCCTGATATTATTCACAAATTGTTAGAGAAAATGAGCAAAGAAACATCCCACAACATGCTAGTCTGTGCCCTAAAATACGAAAAAACTGTAACTGACAGGAATTAATTAGAATTTGACAGTATATGAAGGATTTGCTTTTGTGCATCTATTGTATTCAGTTTTTGCTGATTGTGGAACAAAAGGAAATGACTTCATATTTGTATACTCCCAATCTTCATAAAATAATGCATATTTAAATTTGTATTTATCTCAGGATGTCATTGGAAACTGAAGGCTGTCATACTTTGTTTGTTATGTGTCTGTGTCTACAGATGGATCTTAGAAAGTTTCCCTGATTTTCATAACCAATGCCAGGGTGGAGACAGCAGAACTCCAACCAGTGAAAAGAGAAGTTTTTAGTATTTTAGGCAATTATTACAGCTATTAGGGGAATGTAAGTTCAGAGTCTCCTGGGTTTTTTTGATTATATGAATTCCGCCTTTTATTTTAATATGGTAACTGCTTTTATCATAATTACTTCACATTCAGGATATCTTTACTGATCATTGAATACAGGTAGTATGACATGGTATTATTGTGGACTCTTCCAGAACAACATGCCATTACAAAAGAAACCCTAGAGTCCTAAAATTAGGTTTGGGTGTTGAGTAGTTGCTATAATTTAAAGTAAAGAAAAGCAAAAAAGCCACATCAAAGCTCTGCAAATATAAACTGTTATTTAATCAAAGAACAAAGAAGTAGGGGAAAGGCCAAATAAACACAAAAGAATATTAAAGGCTTACTTTCCTAAAATGATTTAGGGATTCAGTCTATGTGATTGTTAAATGTTCATGTATTTGCTTCATAACTGATACATGAGAGCTACCAATTATTATAAAACTATGTAATTAATCTTTGTACACAATTCATTGTGTACTACCTTTGACAGTGTCTCAAGTTTATTTACAGTGTGACAAACCTAGGGCATGTCAGGTTTCTTTCCCTCATTTTGCCTATTGCATCAGAAGCATAGAGCTCCCTTACCATGTAACACAGCTATAGTTGCTTCATCTCCCACTGAACTGTATCTGTCTATCTGTTCACTGACCTTGGGTTTTAGTGACACAGAATATGGTAATAAACATTTGTATTGAACTTGAAGTAAATATGGACAATTTTGGATGCAACTGTTTTCTGAGTTAGGGATTATTTCAGTATTATTTAGTCAATGCCATCTGAGAGGAAGAAGAAATTTCACTTCCTAAAGTCGAAGGAAAGTCATGGTTTGGTTTCTGTAGAAGAGGCAGCAATTATTGGAACAGAAAAACTCCTTCGGTTTGGAGCGATCCAGGAAAGACATAATATGTTACTTCCTTTCCTAAGAAGTTATTTTTTCTTTTATCTTCCATTTCCTTTCCTCCACTTTTTTTTCCCCCTATCCTCACAATCCTTTGGAGATGCTCATCTTCATTTCACTCTATCCAACTGTGCTTCTAGTTCACCTGATAAGTGGATTGGGATGAGGTCCCACTGGGCTGATAATGGGTTGCTTAATACTCTGGTTTTCCCCATCAGTGATGAATAAATAAGTTCCTCTTCTTTTTTCCCATCGTGTCCTTTCTTCAGAGCAATGTGCACCAGCACTGTCCCAAGTTAGAAGCAAACCTGACACCCTTTCTTGGTCACAGTTTATTTTTAAGCTCTCTGCACGCTGGTATATACCCATTGGTGGTGTAGAAGTACAGTTGGTATGACAATAAATTGACTTTGGCTTTTACTTATTTCACATTTATTAAAATTGAATTCACTGAAAACTTCTAAGACATATGATGTATTCATTTTTTACCCCACTTTTATTTCCCTCTTCATGAGTTTTGCAGGCCAGTCACTGAATCTTCATATTATTGCCATGATAATATGAAGCAGCAATTTATGTACATTTAGCCGTGCCTTATTTCTAAATATCTGTGTCTTCAGCTAAATTGTTGAGCCTCCTCTACAGGTGTTTAAACCTAAAAACAGAAGGATAATCTGAACTACTTACTTGCAATGTTCCCTTTCTCTTCACAGTAACCTACACACCTGCTCTGTAGCTATACAATGTATTATCAAAAGAGTCCATATGCTCAGTATGATTGATTGATTCCATAATTGAATGGAACCATTGTATTTAGTCTATTGCTATTTTAATTTTGGTGTGGGGTGATTCTCAGTGGGTGTGATTGAAGAAATCTTTTTTCTTATTATGGACACTTCATTGTGCAGTATTGGAAGAATTTTTTTATTTAGTGCTTGTACTCTTCAATCTGGCAGTAATGTCTTTCTGTTAGTGTCAATTGCTCTTGACTAGTGCAGATCAGCAGCCTGTGATATCTCTGAAAAGCCAGCGTGTATCACATGTCACTAACAGACATATTAATGTTTGAATTGAGGAGTGCAAGTGCAAAGATTAGATGGTACTGATATAGAGGACTAAATATAAGCCCATGTATAACAAAGAAACTGCTGGGTGACAACTCTCAATTATTTACTGTCCCTGTCCAATGTAATAATAATAGTTTGCACTTTTCCTTTGTGTCTCTCTTTTACTAGCTTTGTGTTTAATTTCTCATTTTTACCTAAAGAGCTAAGAATCTTTCCAAGGTACTTTGCCATGAGCTATTACTAACATATTAAAAAAAACCCGAACAAGCCATGCTGAACTTTATTCGCTGACATGCTAGAGGTCATCATTTACCAGAAAGGAGCAATCAGTTTCAAAGCCGTTTCACTTTATCTTAGTTGTTAACATATCACGTCTACTTTAGATGCTTTTTCTTTTCTTTTACTAAGCAATGCAGTAGGAAACAACTGTGACATGGAAAGCAAACTAAATTGTATGTTTGGGGTTTTTTTACTTATTTTTGACAACAAAAATTCTGTGTTTTTAAATAACCAATAGAAAAAAGAAAATATGATGTGTCTGAAACTGCAGTTGCATGAAGGTATCTGCCACAAACTCATCTCTTCCACAAATAATACGCAAAGGAAAAACCTTGTTATTCAATTACATTACAATTAATGGATTACAATCATAATTGTAATTAATCATTACAAATAATGGATTAGGATTGTGGAGGCTGTTAAAATTTCTACAACAGTTCCCCTAGCAGACTAAATCTCATCAAATAGATATGAAATTCAAAAGCACAACTGTAAAGTTAGAAGTTTAAATGTATCAGCCTAGTTACTATTGGTAATAACAGCTTTTATGCATCAGGATTTATCACGTGTACTTCATAATCAACTTTAAATGACTTCCAGACTTTCAACAGAGCCATCATCTAAGCATATATCTCCTGTTGGGAATGATAATTTCATGCGCTAGGTGACACTAATAGCTATGTCATGAAGGCAGTATAGGAGCCCTCTGCTTCTACATGACTGACAGTCGTCTGGTACACTTATGTGGCTGTTTTTGTCAATAAATATTTGTATATTAATCTTTGTGGGATTATTTCTAAGCCTATACAAACTCCTGGTTAGCAGGTATATTAAGGTTTTGATTTCATACTCACTAATATATTTTTGATCCTTTTTCATAGATTAAACTATTACTTTTTAGGTTTGAGAGATTTTGCAGCTCTAAGAAATTATTTTTACTTGATTTCTAAGGGATATAAAGAGATAAAAGGGCTTCAGCTGGATATACTTTGTGAAACCATCTAGCCTTTTTTTATGTCAGAGGAAAGTACATTTCACTGTATCTGTGAGGTACTGATAAAAGAAAAACAAGATCTTCTGGCACCTATCAATAAAGCAGAAAAAAAGTGCATAGCAACAGCAGCAGTCTGCTAGGATAACAGATTGGTGCCCACTAGTAAGGGGGCAAGGCTCATAATTCACAAGCAATGAAGCCACAAGTGAATTATAAAGGTCTCGTCCTCCTTCAATGGAGATAAATGAGTCCATCTAGCACAACCAGCCACATGATCTGTTAGGATAACAGGTTTTTATTCCATAATACTTTCTCTCATAAAATTTTTTGGGGGGATAACACACTAAATAGACAATAAAAGACATTCTGTTCTTTTCTAACTCTCTTGCTGAGGATCCTCTACTCTGGTGCTGATGTTTAAGGTGTTAACAGTTTTTAATTCTTATTTCCATCTAAAGCTTTATTAAATTAGTCATTTTTAGTAACATGCATATGTGACAGAATTGTCTTTGGTTGGTTATTTTTTTTCCTTAACTAGTGTAGAAATTCACTCTTAGCTTTTCTTACTATTATTTACTTAGTATCACTACACTTACATCCTCCCACCTCTGACTCTGCAAATATAATTTTTTCTCTAGGGGTCACATATTTTTTTCCATGCTTGCTTAAGACAGGAAGTTAAAAGCCTACCTTGAAAGCAGTAATCTGTTGTTGTCCATTGGTGTCATGCAAGTCTGGAGAGCTGATAGTTAGATCTTAATTATACCAGGGACTGAAGCCCTGTTGAGGCAAATAAATTTAAACATGTTTGGTCTTTTAAAATTCATTGCAACTATAAGATGTCACATATGGTAACCTCTTAATAATGTGTGTTGCAAGACTTTCCAACATTTGAATAAGATGAAGCCAAACGTCACCCCCAAGCTTTCACAGTACCTTTATTTGGTACAATTTGAATGATTTTTTCTTAGATGACTCATTTGTTCTACTGTACAAATGGGTTACATTAGTTAAGGCATTGGAGTTAAATGGTGGGAGGTGATCTCAGAGGAAATGAAAACATGCTGATTCTAAGTAGTAATAAAGATTACAGGCAATGTAAGCAGAGATGGCAGCAGCAAGATTCTGCATTGATATTTCATTGTATGTTCTTCTTTCAATTGCTTGTCAATTTGGGAGTTTTGCCTGTAAAATGTTTGCTTCCAAATGTCTTCCTAAGGTAGATTTAAACAAAAGAATAAACACTCCTTCAACTAACATCTTCCAGTTATTTCTGAGAATCAGCCAAAGTTAAATTGAAATACATCATTACAATATTGTCATCAACCTCTTTGGTGAGAACACTCTGTCTATACTTGCAGTAGTCTACACATGTAGCACATGAGTATTTCTGGAGGTGTTTTGTTTCAGCTCCACAAGGTGGAAGGTGATATGTGCTTCATCTATTCTTATGGAAAGTTGCCTATATTGAGATAAAAGACACGGAGTTTCATGGTCTTTAAAGATTTATATTAACAATTGCCAGCTAAATCCTCTAGACACTGGCGACAGAAAGACTATGCTCTTGCTCCTCAGAGCTCTTCCTCAATGCACCAGTGATGCCTTCTGCTTGGGGCTTGATATTCAAAATGAGACTTTCTCTGCAGTTACTGCTCTGGGCTGTTCCTTTGCCAGGCACAAAAGTTGATCAGAGGAGATATTTTTCTTAAACTTCATTGCTCCGTACTGGAGTTCAGGTAGTGTGAAAGAAAGGGACATCTCTACCATGACTTGAAAAGAGTGTTTGGATGAGAGAGGTAGTTGAAGGGAAAGAGGTGATTAAAAAGGGAGAGGGATAGGGAGAGGGAGAGGGAGAGGAAGGGTGAGGGGGAGAGGGAGAGGGGTGGTCAGGGAGAGAGGGAGCGAGAGAAAGGGAAGAGAGAGAGGGGAGTAAGGAAAAAGCTCAACTAAGGTAGAAATGGGTGAGGCAGGACATGGAATTATATGAGATGGCAAAGAGGTATGAAGCACTGGCAAGAAGGATGTTTAAGATTATTCACAGAGAGAGAAAGGACAGGAAGATATATAGAATATGAGCACTGCTTCAGTAAGTTAAAGCATTCGTTTTATGAAGTCTAATGTCAAGCTAACAGTTTCCATCTCTGTTCTAAGGGTTTACTAAAATCAAGAGAGGATGATTTCTTTCTTGAAAAGAACTTTCTTCAGCCATTTATTCGTAATCGTACAGTGACCATGGATAACACTGGCTAGGCATTGGTTATCTGTGTCATTAGGTTTTTAAGAAGAAAAAATTAAATTACACAATGTCCAATAGTTTGAATTAATTATTTGATTTTCACTGTTGACTCAATTTTCTCTTCAACAGAATTTTTTTCCATAGAGGAATATTTACGTATTCTCATTATGTAAGACCTTTTCAGAAATGAGTTAATAGAAATCATCAAGAAGCTGTATGTGGTCTTAAACTTCATGTTTACATACCAAAACAGCAAGCTTCCTGTGACTGCCAATATATGCTGTTGCCTGGTTGTTTGTTTATCTCAAGCAGAGAAGTTATTTATATTACATTAAGCTGGACTAAGGCTTTCCTTACCTTTCCTTTTAAAAACTGAAATAAACATTGATCTTTGTATAAAATATGTATTTAAAAATCAGAATTACTGCTCAGACTGAGTGCAAATATTTATTAAATTACATGCCATTTAAATATGGTTTATTGTAGTTGGGATGATTTATGAAACCTCAAAAGCAAAAAAATCTTGTGTAGAAATATCTCCCAAGTGAACTCCTTTGGACTTTTTCTTGTAGGTTTCAGAGAAAACTCAGAACACAACATTCTGAAATTGAGATTAAAAGGGTATTGGTATTTTACCTGAAAGCACATTTTTTTTTCTGCTGGTAACTGAAGTTAACAGTATCTGTCTCTTATATACTTGGGATTCAAGGTCCGGCCTTTCAATAGTTACTTAAATTTAAAGTATCAGTAGCCTTCTTTCCATAGACTCAGAAAAAAATTTGAATGAAGTTATTGACATTTAGGACTAGGTCTATGAAAAAGCATTTTATTTGTGAGATGTCCTCAATCTTGCAGGAAAATTTTCTAGAATTTTTATACCCTTACAAAGATGTTGTGGGCCAATAAAAATAACATGAACAAGCAGGAGATGAAAATAGAAGACCATCACAGCCCATTGCAAGACTTTATGATACTTGTTATTCTCCCTTACAGTAGAAGCAGAATGGTTACTGAAATGTCTATTCCTATGAAAATACCCCAACTATATGATCCTAGAGAGATAGCTAATAATTTGGAAATGACCCTCACTGAACATCAATACAATAGTAACCCTTACCCAGGAAAACAGAGCAAATGGCCAAAGACACTCTTTTTCTATGACACAGGCAATTTAAGAAACAGTAATCCAGTCACATACAGGAATTAGTCATGAAAAGGCGCCATTCCTGCCTCTGACTGACCAGGACTTCACTGTGGAAAGATTTCTGACAGATGCTTCATTCCATCTACAGTCATTTTTGTTTCAAGCAACCCACAGAGAATATTTTTCCATACCTGCGGCATTAAAATATCTGATCTTGTTTTTAAATGGAAAAGATGAAGTTTTCAAGAACAATTCCATCATTCTGTAATGAAGTTTTTGGCATGAAAATATGCAAAATTCACTGGTTTTGGTCCCTACTGTTTGTCTCCTTAAGTTCTTTGTCCAGCACTCAACTTAGGTTATAAATGAAGTAAAAAGGAATATATAAGCTGGATCAAAAAAGGAAAGAGATGGTTAAAAAAATGTGTATTTTCTCTATCTGCCTAACTCTTACACTGTCCCCATCTTCAGGTGGAAAAATATTATTTTCTGATATTATTATTTTTCCCAAAATTTTTCATAAGGATTAATATGATGAGCTTAAAAGATATTGTAACTCTGTACTGTGGATATTTTTCCTGCTGTCTTCTAACAAGGAGTTTTAATTATTCCTTCTTGAACATACTGATTTTGTCATCAACTCTGAACTTTTTCTTGTTTCACATAAAGAAATATCAGTCACTGCAGTAGTCTTCCATTTGAAATAAAGAGATTTAAAATAATCAGTAACAGTGTTAAGTAATTAGTTCCATAAAATGAATTAACTCTTAAAGTGGAAAGAAACATCATGAAGAGGACAGACATAATGAACAATAAATCAGGAATTTTAGATAACCTATAACATAGTACAAGAATGGAAAAATAGAAATAAATGTGATAATTATTTAAAATACGTTCAGCTTCATGGAACTGTTTCCTCTATTTGGCATTTAAGACAAAGGTCCAGACAGTTCAGACACAGATTACTTAGAAATTAAACAACCAGAAAATTACATATTCAAGTACACAGTCTGGCCGTGGCAATTTAAATAGAAAAAGTCAAAACCAAAAACACATGTACGCACAAATAAACCCCAAACCGATAAACCAAAAAACCAACCAACCAACCAAAAAAACCCCCCATAAACCCAGAGAAATGGGTTTTAATGTTTGGAAAAATGTGTAAGTTCCACATAAATATTAATCTAATCTCTTTAGATGTTAATACCTTCTATAGACAATAGTGTTTTTAAAATGCTGGGGTAAGATTTTTGAAATTCATAATACTGGGGAAAAACATATTAAAAGCACATCAAGACTGACTTTGAAGTTGAAGATGTATGAGAACTGACAGGAAACTTAAGGTCATGAAACTTGTTTAGCTAAATGACACAGCAGAGTGTCTGATTCAATCTTCTTGCATAAGAGAGGAACTCAAAGTGTAGAAGGTACCTAAAGAATACCAACCCACAAAAATCTTTCTCTTTGCTATTCATAAGCATTTAGCCTAAAATGAAAATTGAGATTCTTTATATATTCTGTAGATTTTGCTTCACACAGGAAATATTTTTTCCAGTTTTATTAAAGTGCTTTTTATCTTCATTACTGACTTAAATCTTTTAATACAATGTTTATACCAAGTGGGAGTACACACAGAACTGTGAATTATATGTGACAGTGTTTGATTTAAAGGAGAAATTTAATTGGTTTAAGTACATGGAAACAAAAATTTTTTGATTCTGTGATTCTGGTGGATTTGAGTAATTAAGGATCTAACATATCCTGACATGGTTGGACCTATTCTACCCATAACATTGCTATTTTATCCAATCAATATGAATGTTCCAGGGCCTTTTGTGTTAAAAAGAGCAGTGTAAACGTAAATAGCAGACTCCCTAAATAAGTGTGCTTAGCTCTTGAAAATCTATCTATCTTCATTTGTCTCTCTCTAAAAGCGTCTGGATATCCAGTAGTCAAAAATATTTGTAGTTCCTCTAAAGATGGTCCATTCATCAATAAATTGAGGAGGAATGATATATCTGAAAGTTAGCAGTGTTCTAAGAGCTTGGTGCTTCCAAACTACTTTTCTTGCATCTGGCCAACTTGATGGGACCACTACTGCGAGGCAAATCAGTGCTGTAGAAAGTCCCATCAAGTTATACTCCTCTACTCGTTGCTTTGGATATAAAATCAGCAGTTCTCTTGGAAATTCATTAATTCAAAGGTTAAGAATTTCTGGGCTAAGTATTTACACAAAGCAAAAATGGACCAGGTGTTCAAGAGCAATTGCCAAACCTAAGCATTTCAAAAATAATTAAATGCAAGGCATTCTTAAAAAATCTTTATTACAATTATCAAGGACTAAAAATAATTTCCAGTGTTCTCATGAAAAGATATGAGAAATAAATAGTTACTTTATTCTTCTTAACTTTGTCTTGCCTCTGTTCTAGCTCCACAAGGCATCATTTCTGCCACAGATTGTATTCAACTATTTGATTTTAATCTGCTCAAATAACTTTTTTTTTTTCAGAAAGAAAAGATTTGTCAGGTGTCTGATGTAACTTTAGTCTTCATTTTATAAGTTGATTACCTCCTGGTGTACAACCTTAGAAATATCCCCACACAGGAAGAACCCCATCTCTGCATTAATTCCAGGAATGCAGGTTTAAAAATACTTTTAATGGTAACTGCTTAGTTGTAACCTCAAACAGATAAACAAAGTTCTACAGTTTTTTGGGCATCATTTATTTGTAGTACATTTTCAGTAGGTGTGTAAACTAGAGAACAATTTTTACCAACTTCTATTCAGAAATTATGAATCTTCTTTCCAGTATTCTGTTCAATTATAGCTGACAGTGTAAGGAATGATTACATGGAGTAGCCAGCTTTGACAAGCAATAATCTTTCAAACTGTCATTTTATAAAGCAGAAAATCTACAAAGCATTGATGCAGATTAGTAATGTTTTTTGCTCTTTAAATTTTGGGATGGAATTTTTACAATTTTTGTTCTTGTGAATCTTGACCTACTGTGGGAAAACTTATGCTCTGACTGCCTCATAGACTGGGTTTCCTTGGGGACAAGATATTTCTCTTATGCTGCCAATTCCATAAATCTCTCTTTCACTAGCTTCAGACAGAAGTGCAGTAATTTTTTATTCACCTTCTAGCTGTTGTTTGCACTCAGTGTAAGTCTGGTCATCACCACTATGGAAAGATTTTTGAAGTGTAGCAAAAACAAAGCAAAGCAAAATTTGGAACATATAAAGGCTCATATTGTTTCTCCATGTTAATATGATATACAAGTGACTTGACAACATGCTACATAAGGGTAGGTACTGTTTCAGTCATGAAATGCATCCCTTTGCCTTCTAACTCCCAGCATTACTTGAGGAATGTGCGGATTATTACTGGGTTCTTTCACCTTTCTATTTAAAATTCTGCTTTGTTGAATAGATTACTCATTGATGTGCCTTTATATCCCTAGTGATTACAAAACCACCCTAAGAAATTCACAAAACTAGGAAATTCAAAGTCTTTTGAATGCCAGTTACTTGAGAAAATATCCAATCTGTCCTTGTCTTTTCTGGCTAGATATTTTGATGTGACACTCACAGTTATGCAACTATTCATGAAAGAGGAGTCAAATAGAAATAAAAAGTTCAGATATTGTCCTGTGAAAGCTTGGTGAAAAACTGCTATTTGTTTACCATCAAGAGTCTCCCAGATAGAAGACTTTGCTTATGCTGGAGATATTTTTAATTTAACTTTTATTTTGGCAAAAATCAATGTATGAGAAACTGGTAAATGGAATCTTGACCAAATCTTGACCTTCAACAATATTTTCCTCTAATTTTCTTTGAGTCACTTATTGCTTAATTCCAGTCATCACTTTCCCTGATGTTAATCACTTTATGCTGTTGTGGTCTTGTTGGTTGTACAAAAAAACTGTTGCGGCTCAATTTCTGAATGACAGTTAGCCACATAATACCCAGAACAAAATTTAAGACTGTTAATTTCAACGATGCCCTTTCTGAAGAGTGCATAAAAAGACTCAAAATGGCTGCAATGCTTAAAGCAAATTATCACATAACTGATCTGTGCACATTACTGCATGTCATGCTTTTGCCCAGATACCACAGTGGCAGGTGCCCTGAAATGGAGACAGATGTTGTTCAAGCAGGAGAGAACACATGGGTATGAAATCATTATGGCCTTGGCCAGCAGCACCAGTGAAGGTTTTACTGTTAGGGTGAATGGTACAATTCACCTCAAAGGTGCAGTGAGTGTGACGTGTAACAGAAGGACTTGGTGTTCTAAAACTTACAGGGTTTAAGGTCTTCTAATGTTATGTGAAGTTTGCTACACTTACCATTTTCAGTACATGTTAAATGTTTTTTAAACATTACGCCAGTTTAGACACTCCGCAAAACCATTTTACTCTCTCCTAGAATTGCATGATATTTTGCTATGTAGTTGCATTAATCTGGTTATATTTTATAATATATAGGTATACATAATATATAATAATGTACTTTTTAGGTTCCAATCTAAGCATTATTTATTCAGCTCATTATTTAAATGAGTTTGAATTATACATTCTGGTGGTTGCCTACCTCTTGTGAATTTTCTGCAAGGACTCATTTTTGTATTTGTTGTTTGCATTTCTATGTAAGAAAATGTATTGGTCGTAGAAATTATGCATTGGGCTTTGTCTTTTTCTTTCCATCTCTCCTACTTTTGGAGTTCAAGTTCAGGCAAAAAGGGAATTTGGGAATATTCGAGGGTAAGAGAGTATCTGCAAGGGTAAATATCAAAGATTTTCAGATTTCTGTTTTTACTTACCTGGGTGAAGAGAGTCTAAAAGGGTGTTGTACACCTGTTCTGCCTTTGACTTTATCCTTCTTTTCTTTTAATATTTACATGCTATTCACATTGACTTTCTTAATACAAGCACATAGAATCCAAAGTAGTAAAGGAAAAAGACAGGCATGTTTGTAGTTAAATAGACATGACCCTAGCCAAGCAACTTTACAGGGCTGGATATAAACGTACCAAGCTTTTGTTTCTGAAGCTTGATATGTAAGATAATGAAAATCACTCATAAATAAGTGGGTTTATGTTATGGTGAGGTAAACACCTAAGAGAAGGAAGAAGTGATACATCTGACAATGAATGTTAGGATAGTGAGAATACCTGTGATTCTTTACTTGTTACAATTGACCAAGTTTTGCCGCTCTGCATATAGACTAGAAAAATGTAAACTCTGTTTCAGATACTAATTTACATTACTTTACAACAAGCTTAACAAGCTTGGGCACTTTTTTCTGAAGGTGTCCTATGTTCACCTAAATATCAACTATCTCGCAAAATTTTTGAGTATTAAGATGCAAATACTCATAAAGGCATTCTGCTGCATATGTGCATATATAGACATGCATGTAATTTCATGTAAGTTTGTACAGCTCTGTGCTTTTTCTCTTTGTCTTGCTGTCTTTTTTAAAGGCCCATTCCTTCAACTAAAGAGGAGAGACTTTGTTTATCCCGAGTAGTATAAAAGTAATATTGGTAAAACAGGAAACTTATTCTGCATTTTTTGTGGCTTTAAGAAGGCAAATAATGTTATTAGTGCCCATTGCACTGAATGAATAAACTGCCAGAGCTGATCGTCTCCAAAATTTTCCAATGAGTTGTGATGCACAGGCCTAGCTTGAATAATGATGTAATTTAAACACCATAATATGAATAACACATATTTAATATTATCATAATAAAATGCATTTTGTTCATGTTTTTAAATTGAGGAATTTTACTTCCTTGGTAAGCTACTGCGTAATATTCCCAGCTATTCACAGTTCCTGTGCAAAAATCAATCTGGTCTACAATTACAAATAAAATTGAAATATTTGGATGCATTTTTACCACAATTCCATCTCCTAGTTCTGTGTGTGTGTATATATGTGTTATACAGACCCCACCTATCTTTTTCTTCATGCAGATGATTAAAGAGGGCTGGGTAATATTGGCAGTTTCAGAGGAGTCTGCCATTACTTAATTATAAGTAGATTTAATTATTCTATCACAAAAAGCTAGGAGAGCAAAATAAATACAGCTACTGCAGACAGAAACTCTGCAACTCTAATTGCCAGAGCACACTAAGAGCTTTCAAATAGTAACTCCTTAAATAATAAATTGATATGGGAGAGAATAATGACACCCAGGTGTGAAACCTTAACCTGAGAGTAGTGCTGCATACTCAATGACATAATTGCCTCTATTACCATATTCTAGTCTAGTATGGGCTTTTGAGTCATAGCAACTGGATTGAAATGAAAGAAAAAATATGTTCAAACCACATGTGAAATTTGAAGTAGAAATATATAATAAAATCCAGGTAACTAAATTGCTACTTGAGTTTTGAAAGTAGGCTAGATAATATGTAAAAAATTGTATTTAAATGCTATTCACAGCCTGACTTGCTCCCACAAAAGCAAGGGTTAAGGAAATTCACACTGGGAACAAAAAGAGCCTTTTAACAAAGGTTCTCAAAAATGTTGTAGATCTTTCTCATTTCTCTGTGAAAACTCTTCTTGCTCCTAGGTACATTTTTTTCAAGGCAATGGATAAGTTTTTTCAACACTAAAAAATATAAGCCCACATAAAATGACTACATTTTCATGTATGTTTTATATTTGTTTTATACTTTTTTTTGTACGGTGTTCGATGTAACAGAACATGGGAAGGAACTCTTTCATTAAGTAGACCTCATCACATCTCAGCACTGCTACAGATATTAACTCACCAGTTACCATTCTGAAATATATTCATCTACCACAGCACAGAACAACAGGACTGTTAACATGAGTGGTACCAGTGCTTTTTTCTCATGGTATCTTTGGAAGTAAATGGCCAGTAGAAGCAGGATCAGGGAAAGGTGTAATCAATTATATGACCTCACATTTGCACTGTTGAGGCAATTTCTATCCAAATAAAGTACACTAGCCACAAAGAGGCCGGGGTTCCTGCAGACAGAGGTGTTGTGGAAGACATAATGTTACTCTAAAGATTATCAAGCATGAAGGATTATGAATGCCCAAATACCACTTCTCTACACATGGCATGGCCATGTTCTTCATGCAAGGCCTTTTTACATGATAGGTAAGGGCTGCTTCTAGAAAGCAGGTAAAGCAGAAGCAAAAGGGTCATTATGCCTCTTTGAAATGTTCACCTGGACTTTGTCTCTTCCCATTGCAAAGAAAGTCATGAGTATGAGTAACAACTTCAATTCACAACCATAAAGTAATTAAAAATTTGCATAAATAAAACTAGGTGGGAAGTGATTCTTTATCACTAGAACAAAGCAAAATGCACATCCATTAATAGATACTCTGCACCAGTATCTATTGATATTTATAACTGATTCATATAAATATTTTAATGGCAGAGTTCTTTATTATAGATTATTAGGATTTACGAAACATTTCTTTCAAAGGAAGGAGTAATTCTATTTATATCTCTGTTGTTAAAGCTGACCATCTATGTTGCACAAGCAAATTCTATACTGGCTTTATTTATGCTAATGCTGATAATAGGTACATGCTTGTACAAACACGCACATGCAAAAATATTTAGAGGAATGAAAATTTAATGTTACTTCTTTACAGAAAAACTGAATAGTTGTAGAGTAGCACAATCTCTATATTCCTCTTAAATTTTCTTTTATCTGTCCTGTGACCACACAAATTTCCCTTGCAGGAAAACTCACCATTTTGTTGTATTCTAATGCTTGTACAAAAAGGCCTATGCTCTCGTTTTAATTCCTTCTTTTAGGATTCTCAGGAAAACTGTAGAAATAGGTAAAGAACCTAAATTCTGCTTCTCAGCTTCTAACTGGGTGTTAGCACTTGATATAACCTTTCAGTACCTTGGGTCTTCTTTCTGCAGAGTGGTAGTAATGATAACTATTCATGTAAAGTATTCTGGGGCCTGCAGCTGAAAAGTGCTTTGTAAGTGCCTCCTGTGTTAATACTACTATCACAAATAGTTAAACCCCACTGACTTTAGCAATCTTTTTCGGTTTAGGGATTTTTAATCTGTTCTGCTGAGTCCTGAATACAAAATTATAGGCCTACTCTGGAGACATTTCTTCTCCTTACTGTCATTTAGGTGTCTATCTTTACCTTCTAGTTTCCTAGCTCATGTTCCTGTTATACTCCTCCTTTTACTCCTACTATACCAATGAAACAGACCAAGAAAGCACCTTTTGAGTATTTTGTTGTTCACTGTATTGTGGTGCAGAGTTGTCAGCATTAGTTGTATTCATCTTGTCATTCCAGCGTGTAAAGGAGTTGATAAATACATTGCCTATTTCATTCCAGGTTGTATAAATTATGTAGTAAAAGGATTTAATTTTTAAGTGGCTTCTAGGTTTGGGCTAGATTTTCAGGACAAGAAAAAATTATTTATAAAAGATGAGTGCTGTGAAAACATATTAATTATGTTAGGTTACCTTTTAATAGTTACCCTTTTAATGTGATAGTGGGAGTTCTGTATATTCAAGAGTGAAACGCAGCCTCCAGGGTTTGATTTTTCCAAATATTGGAAGCTCAGGGCCATGTGCAAAGTTGCCTGCATGATTACACATTTAATCTGAATGCATGTTTACTGTGATTCCAAATGCAAATCGGGTTGTGTGCATGGCAATGGCCAGTTGAGTTTCAGTGCCTGAGAATCACATGACATCACACTAATTGCACATGCAGATTAAGCATGCAATTGGGCATATATTTTTGCAAGTGGCCTTTTGCGTCAGTGCTTTGAAAATGAGTCCGTCTGAGCTTTCTGTTAATGGGTGTCTCTTGTTATTTTCTTTTTTTAATGGCACTGCCAAAATTAGTATACAGTACATAAACTTCATCTAGCACTTTCGTTCATTGAGTTGATCTCATTATTCTGTAATTTGAATTTTATCAGAGACGCTTTCTAAAGTCTTTGTTGGGAAGAATGGCCTTTCATGTCTGGGGCATATTTCTAAGGACTATATCTGGGTGAGAAAAATATACAGTAATACTGGGGTCTTTCACATCTAACTCATTTTTTTTCTTCTACAGCTAATTTCTATTGCTATGAGTGTGTATATATTTAACCCAATAGTTCTTTTATGTAGAAGATAATAGGAAATGTTCCCTGTTTCAAGTGATAGCAACCTGATCTGGAACAAAAGGCTCAAAACCTGTGCAGAAAAACCAAAGTTATCTACTGATATGATGAAGAGGCAATGGCCAAATATAATGGAAAAAAATTATAAATGATGCTTTGATTTCTGTTTTCAGATATTTTCTTAAACATGGAAAAAACATTGTAAATTCTATTTACTTTTTTCTGTTTCTTCTCTCTGTTTTCATTATCAATTGACCATAATCTGGCATAAAAAAGAAAATAATTCAAGATAGGTTGGCTAACTCTTACTCATTTTCAAAAGGGCTCTCTACTCTGAGCTGTTAAAAAGATAAGAAAAAAAATTCTAAAAAGGAAACCTAATTTTAAAATAGAAATTATTAAAAATTTCCCTTCCCCTCCCCTCCATAGAAGACCAAAGAGTACTGAATAAAGAAAGATTGTCCACAAAATGAAGACCTAGGATCAGTGTAACTTGAAACAAATTATCAAACTGTTGATAAGCATGTGAAAAATAGCTTGGATATTAATAAAATACTCAGATATTTGATACATCCATCAGGAAAAAAGTTAGTCGAAGCCTGCTTGCAAGATGGTAACAGAACTTTGGTATGGGAAAGGTAATAATAAAATACTGAGGTAATAAAGGCAACAATAATTTGATATGGAAATGTGCCATCAACTGATTAGCTAAATTGGAAAGTGCTGTTCTGATAATATAGAAGTAAAATGGTGCAAATATGGGAAATGACTCTCATTCAGAGAGAATTTACCATAGTTCACAGCTGAAAGGAGGGACTTTTCCGAGTGTGGCATTTTATAAAGAGGCATTGATGCAGCTGAACATGTTTAAGAGGTTAGATCTTTCCAGTCATATCTTTTATTGTACCCCCAAAATAATAAAGACAAACCAAATCATTGTGTTTCATCAAAACCAAATATAAAACTTGAAATTATTCATTTTGACATATTCACATATCCTGCAGGTGAATCCAAGACTGCAGACACCCTGATGTGACCCTCTATGTGCCCAGACAGAGGTCTTCTACCTCTCAAAGGCTGCTGATCCATCTTCTCCTGCTAGTATCAGCTACCTATGCAAAGTCCCAAAAGGAAAAATGTATATAGCTTATGGAAAGCAGGCTTGGGAGAGACAGTTGAATGAATGGATATTTTGGAAAGGTTTGAAAATACTATCCAAATTGTTTGAAAATTATACTCATCAAATAAATCATTTGTTGTTCAAGGGAAATTATATTCTATTATTACTTGTGAGGAGTACTAATCTTCTAATAGAAGGCTTCTTCTGTGTCTTTTAATTTGGGTGTGAAGAAAACTCACTCTGTTAAGGGATTTAGGCCTCCAGAAAATACAAGCTCCTAGATGCAGAACACAGTGAAGAAGGCTCTGTTTTCTATTCAACAGTTCAGAGAGGGGCTCTTCTGCCCAACAATGATACTAAATCTAAACCTTCTTGGAATATGTATATGTACACACACCAGGAATATTAGGTTTCCACTGTGCACTTTGAATTATGAGGCGTAAGAAGTAAATTATCAGGAAATACTGATAAATCATTGTAGGGATCCTTCGGTAGGAAGATTACGTACAGGTATTGAAACCACGTTAAAGGATACCAGGGCCTGGGGACAGGAATTGAATTTTAGTGCTGAAGAGAAAGAAAAAGGCCAATTAAAATATCTTTTCATGCTGGGAAGTAAAGGAAAGGTGGCAGAAGGTGTGTTTACTGTAGGTAATATATCAGTCATTTGTTGGAAATAGTTAACAAGGACTATCAAGAGTTTTATCTCCTTACCAAAAGACAGGTCCAATCTGAAATTATTGAAAGTAATTAGAATGTACAAAATTTCAAAGAGTGATATGTGGAACCTGTAACCTGTAAAACTCCTGAATTTCCCTTTACACATAATGAGAAAATAATTGAATAAAACTGCTGGTGACATCTCTGTGACAAGACATTCCTCAGGCTAACTTGCATTGAAATGTTGTGAAAATTTGTTGTTTTTAAGGTCATAACTTTCTCAGAAATTGCAATGTTATTTTGATTCAATGTGAGATAAATTTCCATATGCTTTTCTTCTACCTAAAAAGCCCTTTTCAGGACTAAACCACTTTTAGGTAATGTTCCCTTTTCTCACTATAACAGGTTGGCTTTTGAAAGTCCTTTTTTCTTATTTGTTTAGGCATTACATCATTATGTAAAATAAAAATATTTTCATTGAATGGGTGGTAACTGGGGAGGAAGAGAGGAGAATTAGTTTGGCAACTTTATATAGATTTGGATTTAGACAAAAAGGAAAAAAAAGTGTCAAGAGAAGATAAGAGAAGTACATGATAAGAGTTCTCAAAGTGTCCTCTTGGCAGAAGCTGGAGCCTTCATATCCCTGGACTATCCTTTCATGTTGTCCCTGCAATGTGTGACTCGCTTCCTCCCAGAATCAGGATTTGATTTCTCATAAATTCCAAAGCCAGTACAGCCTGTAGTCTGATACAGCTCCTACACAGAAACTGTGTTTTAGCTGCTGGAGAATATAATCTCTTTTTCTACCTGTACAACATCCTTAAGTTCTAGAAGACAACCTTAACCCAGAAGTGATTTCTTTGCCTCCTCTCTTCTGCATTTTATGTTTGGATTTTTCTTTTTTTCATTCTAGTTGTGTTTTCACTGCTAAGTCTCTCAGATATTTCAGGAATAAAATTAACTTGAGCTTAAATAACCTCTAGTGATGAAAACGGGGCATAAAATATAAAATCTTTTGGTCAGCTTTCTGGTTAACACTTTAATGTTTTCATGGTTCTGGGAAGCCATATTTTTTCAGGATCTGGAAAACTTTGATTAAAATTCATATTCTTTTAATGAAAAATAATTTTTAAAAAATCTAAAGTGTAGTTAAAGTATTTTGAAACAAGACTTTGGTTTAAGCCCAGACAAAAAACTAAGCACAGCAGCCACTCCCTCTCTCTTCCCTAGTGGGATGGGGAAGTCCATTGGAAAGGTAAAAAGGAGCATATTTGGGGATTGAGATAATGATGGTTTAGGCAGGTAAAACAAAAGCTGTGAATGCAAGCAAAACAAGGAATTAATTCACCTTTTCTCACAGGCAGGCAGATATTCAGCCATCCCCAGGAAAGCAGGGTTCCATCACCTGCAGAGTTGACTCAGGAAGAAGAATGCCGTAACTGCGAGCATCACCTCTTCCTCTTTGTTCACACAGTTCTTAGGGCTAAGCATGATGCCATATGTTATGATATATCCGTCTGGTCAGTTAAGTCAGCTGTGCCAGCTGTGCCTCCTTCCCACTGATGGTGCCCTCCCAGCCTGTTCACTGTGATAACAGTCAGAGAAGCAGAAAAGGCCTTGGTGCAATGTAAACATTGCTTAGTAGCAAAAAAAAATTTTATATGAAAGTGCATTTTGAATGGAAAAGAATTGTTCCCCAAATCAAAATTCTCTATGGGAAAGTTCCATGTTTTACTAAAAATCTTTTATGTGGGAAACCTTTGTGATTTTTTTCCCCAAAATATACAGTAAATAACATGATCAGCCTAGTCTGCAGGGAAGCTGAATCCAAATGAAAATAAAAGTCCTGTGAAGTCCCTAAGCAGATACAATAAAATATTTTGAATTTAGAATGTCAAAATATTCTGTCTTGATCTCAAATGCTGAAATGAAATGTTAGTAATTTGAATTTTCGTTATGATTCAAAACAAAGTCACATATTTTTTTTGAGAGCAAAAGAAATTACATGATATCAAAGAAGAGCTAATGGATAGAAAATGACAACTGAGAAGGAACTAGGAGGTACAGTTGGTATGAATTTTTGTTGTTAGTTGCATTAAAAGGCCATAATATCAAGCTGGGAAACCTGAAGAATTGTTTCAAAAATTGAAGGTGGTAATGTAATCATCTGGTAGAATTTTTGAGGTGTTTGAGTCTCTGAGCAGGAAATACAGAACAGGAAAAAATCCTTAAGATGTAAATAATTTAAAAAGGATCTATAGAATACTTCTATAAAATCAAGGCTTTGAACAATGTCAGATGAATTTTACCTGTAAACATTAGAAAGTGGTGCTATGCCTCCATTTCCATAATCCTCATTTTGCAGCTGTCTGAAGACCTGTGCACCATATGAGCAGTCAGAGTCCACCCCCCCCATTACACCTGTAAATAAAAAAATCTGTTAAAACTTGCAGTTATTTACCCCTTCAAATAGAATATGTAAAAGATAAAGGAAACCCCTGTGGAATCCATGAATTGTCAATTGTAGTAGGAAAAGAATGAATCCCCAAAGATAAGCAACTTGGCATGGTAGGGCTCGTATTTTGTTAAAGGTCTTGTTGCCCCTAGTAAGAAAGGGTCTACTAATTTCAAACACATGGAACCACACGAATTAAATTAGGTCACTCCTCATGTTACAGTTTCAAATTTCATAAAGTGCAGCTTGTGGTTATGTCATGTGTTTCACATTGAAAGCACTGGTTGATGACTTCCCAAACTCTTCAATACTCTACTACCAGTGATATTTACCATAGCTTGACCACAACACTTTCCAAGCTGATGTTAATAGTACATATCCAATTCTGTAAGTCTGACCATCTTTTCCTTCTCAATAAACAAGTAGTTGTGGTGTGATTGTGGGTGACTGAACTGAGTGCCTTGCTATGAGCAGCTTCTCAGGATGTAAATGGCAGCAATATGGTCCTGGTTTAATTATGGGTAGTGATAATGGGTTGTTGAAAGCATCCTTTTAAAAGGTATGCAACTGCAAAAGCTTTCTTAGACAAGAAGGATGAACAATGTCTAGAGAGCATATACAAACAATGTAACTAGTTTAAATTATTGTCCATCGCCTAATTAATTTCATTTTCTTCTCTAGGACATTGGTTGGAGATGGTGTATGTGTATATGACACAGAAAGTTTGTTAATCAGAGTACAGTTGCTTGGGCATCACGTGTTATGAAAATTCTTGAATCACAAATTGTTGCTCAGCAAGTTAAAAACTACAAATAACAGGAAACATTTGGGTTTTATTGTAATATGTTACTATTTCCAGAATGAAGCTCTCTTGAAAACAGAGACATCGGCTTGTCCATTCAACCTGCCTTGCTTCATTTAATTAATTTTGCTTGCAGACATAGCAAACATGGTACTTATTTAGTTTATTCAGTTGTTAGTAAATACCAAAACTAGGATACATGAAGTGATGCCGGCTTCAGTGAACCTTGTGAGTGTCCTGCAGGTGCAGAGTCCGAAAGACGCTTTCNTACCCTTCTTTTAATCCTTTGATTTAGCAATCACATATTCCAAGAAGACACAGACATTTCATGAAAATGGGAGTAAAGATCTATGCTTCAACTTAGGTTAAAATATTTATTAAAACACAATTTGAAACATTTCATTAAACTCAATATTTTGTTTTTATTTCATTTGATTTTGCACTGTTGTAATATCCTCTGAAAGTGTTATTTTACTATCTACATCCTTCCAAAGAATCTTTGAAAATACAAAATCAGAAAAACTTACATCATCCAACAGTAAGTATGAGAAACCAGATAATCTGCCTGTAAAGTGCCTATCTGAGTCCTAGCTCCCAACCTGCCCCTAGCACCTGCCATTATCATCTTCTTTGGTATTGGGACCTGAAGAAGTGTCTCTTGCAGAGCTTATTCTATTAATCTGCAAACTAATAATTTATCTTTCAGCATGTTGTTTTCAACCTTATTTTTTTATTACCTTCTCACTACATCTTTAAAAATGTCGTAGTATTTTGTTTCCTGGATGATTTTTCCAAGTCAAGCCTTCAGTGAGGTTACAGCTTTGTGAATAAAGGATCATTTACTCAGTGTAAATGCCAACAGATACACACAGACTTTGAAATGTAGATTTAAGGTAAATATTAGAACACTTCACTGTACTCCACTATCACGTCCCAGCATCAAGTCACAAGCATAAATTTTTCAGTGCTAAAATAGATAAATATGCTCCAAATCATCATGTGTTGCTGTGTGCAGGGTTTTCTTTTAGGTTTTTGGTTTTTTGGTTTGGTTTGGTTTGGTTTGGTTTGGTTTAGTTTGGGTTTTTTTAGTTTGGTTATGCATCATTTAGGCCTTAACTGGTCCTTTGGGTCAATGGCTTTATATAAAAGAGTTGTCAAAACGCTCATGCTTCCCTAGCTCCATTATTGCCCTGTTACCTCCTTTGGAATAGTAATAAGGTGTTACTTTTCTCTTTCCCTTCCAGTTCATGTCCTTATATGGGTTCTCCTAATGCAGATAGGTGTTGACACACCTCCTTAATCTTTATAGGGCACCTGAAGAGATTCACCACAGAGGAGAATGAAACATCAAAACCTCAGCTTTTGAAAAGTGACCAGTTATCAGTTTAGATCAAGGCACAGAAATTAAAGAGTTTGAATGAAGTCTTGGAAACTATTACATTGTGCCTTGGCAAAGGCATTTCTAAAGAAGTTTGCATCCACATAATAAGAAGTTGGAGCTGTAGAGGGGATTTGGAAATTTATATACTTTCTTACCTTTCACTTATGATATGAGAATTTTTTTTAAGACTCATTCGGTAAATGATTTTGGCCTAGCTCATGAGAAAGGTATCTGTATGTGTAAATCTGAATGCCTGCTTAATCCAAATTCTGTAGTCCAGGCTCAAAGTTGCCATGTGAAAAATTGGGCTGCTGTTGTGGCCTAACTTTGGAACAGTCTGAATAGAGCATAACCTCTTTTTCTTTGTCTGATCACTCTATATCTGAAGTTTCACTTCCACAACTGTCTTGTCTCACACTCCAACACACACTATTACACTCAGTAGCAGAGCCCCAGTCCTCCTGCATTTTCACTGTGTGTAGTTATGGCTAATTCAAAAAGGGTCTGTTGCAGGAAAATAAATTTTTACTAGACTAGGTGTACACATTTGTTAAATTAATGAGTGATTATAACTCTGACACAAAGCCTTTGTCCACCTCTGTTTTTTCAGGTCAGCATTTGCGTTCCCTGGAATACAGTAGTAGTAGTCAAACCACTAGACTATGGCCCAGGTTGGAACAGGAGGTAAATGCTAGCCCCAAATTCCCCTCTTCCAATAAAACAAAAAACCCCAAAAAACTGCGTTATTGCAAAACACAAAATTTGTGTCTTATTTTTAATTTTTTTTTTCATAAGTTGCTGATGCTCTAAAACAATAATAATATAAAAATTTAAAAAATAAAAATCCAGGGTCTTAAAAGTGAACAGTATCAACAATTACCTAGTGCTGGAAGTTTCTATTAAATAGTAGCAAAATTTAATGAAAAACAATGCCCCTGAGAACAGAGTAGGATGATTATGATTACTTAAGATAAAATTAAAAGAAATAAAGTGAAAGGGTGAAATAATACTAAGGAAATAATATTCAACGCAGACATTAACACACATGAGAAAGATGTTTATAGTATATAGAAAATAAGCTAGGAAATCTAGTATTATAACAATACAAAATGTTATATGCAATTGGAATTGCTTGTGATCCATGGACAGTCTAAGAAAAATGTATGGATATAAGTGGTGATAAAGCAGCTTCTACCTAAGCTATATTTCCAAATGGAAGATATTCTTTCTGAAATTGTACACTGTTCAAGATGTATAGAACAATAGAAATACTGCATTTTCACTCCATTTGACCCTATTGCTATTATATTCCATAGGAAGCTATGAGATGAACAGCACTATTTTCCTCAAGAATTATCATCCTTTTGCAATTATAAAAGGGATATGTAAAAAGAAATAGGGGACCCCTAATGAATCTACAGAAAGAAAAAGGTTTGAATAGAATCCTGACAATTGTCCAGGTATTTTGGTCAGAGAGAGATCATGTTTATAAAATACAACCTCTTTCACATTTAAAACAAAACAAACAAAAAAAACCCGAAACCAAACCAAACCAAACAAACAAACAAAAAAAAAACACAACAAAAAAAGCAAAAACAAAAAAATTAAAAAGAGATCCTTTATTAAGCATTCTGTAGCTCACATCTATAATGAAGGGAAAAAATAAGCCTGAAAATAAGATTTCAGTTATGCCATCTCATGTGTCTAAGAGAGAAAGGGGTTGTACAGGGGACATGGTGTCACTTTACAGTTACTGTGAAATAAAAGTATTTCACAGTAATAATGTTGCAACTACATGGTAGTTCTACTGGATATAATAAATGTGTGGCAAATTGCATTATTATGCCATTACTTTCCATGAAGTATTTTTTTCACAGATATTACTTAGAAACTGGACTACAGGGAAAACTAACTCAGTACAAGTGAGGGCTTTTCCAGGTCCCACTGAACTCACTGTAAAATGTCCCATCCATTTCAGCACATTTCATAGAAAACAAATTAACTGTTTTTGTTTACAGTTGGGACTCATACAGCTAAGATACACAGCTTCAAACCTGTGTAAATAAAGGGGTTCAATGATAAGGGCTACAAACAGACTAAAAACAAAATTTAAAAAACCCCCTCCATATCGTGCAGATAAAAAGAGCAGCTATAAAAGAAGTGGGAAACTCTCCCTCCATGTTAACATCTAAGATCTCCTTTTCTCAGAGCAAATGCAAAGTAAAATGCCATTCTAACCCTTCACTTCTAACTACTACACAGTGGTATTTTATTTCTGTATGCCTTTTCCCACATGAAGATATGAATTAGCTGATATTGCTCTAGAGATAATAAATCCAGTTTAATATAATTAAGACATACACACATGGTTATATGTGTCTCTTTATTCCTGTGAGAACGCTTGTACAAAAAACTACTTACACCTGGAAGCCCTGGAGTGAAAGACTGAAAGTAGGCATAGCTTGTCATATGGCAGGGTAAATTCCAAACAGCATGAAATATTTCAGGTGAATATTTCTCCAATTTAATTGCACTAACAGGGCAAGATTCTTCTGGAACCTCAGTTCATATTCTGTCATCAATTTCTCCTGTTGGTATCAAAGCAAAACAAGGAATTCATTCCCCATTTCCCACTGTAGGCAGGGCACAGCCTACATCCCCCTTCCCTTGCATCCTTCCACCAGACAACAGGGAGGACAACACTGCATCCCACTCAATCCTCCCATAAGGAAGTTGTAGACAGCAGTGAGGTCACCTCTCATCTTCCCTCAGCTGAATACAGCCAGTATCCTCACCTACTCCTCATAAATCCTGCCCACTAGCCCTCTCATTATTTTTGTTGCCCTCTTTTGAGCACATTCCAACCCTTTTCCATTACACTTATACTGTTGAGCCAAAACCTGCATACAAGGGGAGGCTGCAACAATGCTTTGTATACGTGGGACAATCAATTCTTTTGATGAGTTATATATACTTTGCATTGAGTGTCCAAAGACTTCAGATCCTTTACCGCATTTCTGCTCTCCGACCTCTTGTCTCCAGTCTGTATATACATGTCCCCAGGTGCAGAATCCAGCATTTGTCCTTGTTAAATTTCACAGTTGGTGATTTCCCAGTATGCTAATCAAGATGTCTCTGTAAGCCCTCTTTGGAATCAACGATCCCTCTGAATACATTATCACCCATAAACTTTGTGTGCACTCAACACCTGTGTCCAGCTCACCGATAAAAATTCTGAAAAGAACTGGCCCTAAAACTGAGCCCTGAGTTAGCACTCATGTGTAAATGGGATATTACCCCATTTACTACAATTCTTTGAGCCTGAGCATTCAGCCAATTGTTCACCTATTTCATTTCATCATAGACCTAACACAACACTCTCAAGCTATTCAGGCCTCAATTACTCTGGAAGCCCTGAGCCTTGCAGAACTGTCAGGACAGTGGTGTAGGTTACCTTATCCACATCCAGTTGGCAAGACGCCTCCTCCATGAGGAATGGGGAAGAATTCTGTAGAGAAAACAGGCATCTCTCTTGTGCTCTGGAAAATGCTACTTTCTGTCTCCCCAGATAAAACTCATGGGATCTCTGGTAAAGATGCATTCACTGCATTTGGGGAAAATTGTCTTTATTTCTCTGAGTTCTTTAATTAATATTTCCCTGAAGAAAATATTTAGGTTTAGTTTAGTTAGTGTTCCCACAATACGCTCAACCTACAGTTTCTGCCAGTTCATTTTATGTACTTTATTTGTGATAATGGATATTAATCTACATGAACTAAATAGATAAAAACCTCAGAAAATACAAGAGAAATCTTACCACTGATTTCTCTCTGGAGATGGAAAGTTGACAGGAAATATTATATAAGAAACTAAACTGATCATTATGAAAACATATAACACATCATCTGAAATAACAGATGATACTGGAAAGTAATGTATTTTTTAAAATGACATTTGTACAGGGCCTACAGGTGTAGTCTCAAGGGGATGCCAAGCACAGAGAGCAGCTGACAAAATGACAGATAAAGATTTGGTATGTTTTAATGCAGACTTGCCTTTCCCCTGCCTCTATGCAGGAAATAGCCATCAAATATGCAACACTCTTTACTGGTGACTGGAAGGGGTAATGAAAGGACTTAACAAGAAGGATTTTATCTATTTCAAGTGGCAGCTTTTGGAAGTGAGATTTATTTGTTAATACCACTTTCATGTCTAACTGCTGGCCTAGGAGACTCCCTTGCTTCAGTTCCATTTTGAGAAAACCAAAAAACTTGAAATTAATAGTTTTGTTTTGATTCTGTAGATGTAAGACAATTCTGAAAGGAAAATAAGATAAAAATAGAAGAGACAGCTATTTTGCAGTAATTAAGTACTAAATTCTTATTAACTTTTTTTTTAGAGAGTTATATCCACTTTTAGAAAGATTAGACATAGACTGGCTTCAGAGATCAGTAATAGCATACAAACTATCTTCATTTGTTCTGATTTCAAATGCCACTGATTAATAGTGTCATCATCTGATGAACTACACAGAAATGCTTTCTACTTTACAATGATCAAAACACAATGCATTTTCTAGAACTCTGAGGGAACTGGCCATAACTCAAGGCTTCCCCTTTCCACCCTGTGTGCCACATCCTCTCTCAGCTGACCTTGATGAGAACTCAGCTTCAGTATCTTTGGAGTTTCCATAAAATGGGATAGCTTCAGGTGGCAGGGTAGTCACCGCCATTGGGTCAGATTGCAGCTTTCTAGACTCTAAAAGGTAGACTCAAAGGAGAGACTGTCACCCTCTGGTTCTAATCAGGAGACCTGGCAGGCCATGACCAAAGGCTATTAGCATTCTGTATGTGTTAGGAGAAAATGGAGTTTGATGTTGTGGGGGGCTTTTTGCAAGGTATGAGGTTGAAGTTGCCCTGAATATTATCTTTACACTGTAGTCCTAGGTTTAAGATGAGAATGACACTACTCATTTCTCCCATCCTTAGTCTCTTCATTTACAATATGGTGTATACTTCAATGTATGCATTGGAGACTGAACACAATAGTGCTGATGGCAGTTGGTATTGCTGACACTGCCAAGATGCACTTTCTCTGGCATGTGTTGTACAAATAATAATTTTCAATTATTACTTAGCATTTTTTTTATCTTTAGATCTCAGAATGCTACACAAAAAATATTATGTCCTCTATTTCCAGATGAGGAAATGAAGAGGCAAGTGAAAAATAAGTAAAGACAAGTATACCATGGAAGCCAAGTAGGAGAGGGCACAGATATTTTAGTCTGCCTCTACCTTCTTGAGAAGACCATTGAACAGAAAATCTTGAAGATATCTCTAAGGGATATATTTTTGTGTGTTTTTTAAGTATGTTTTTGAGAGATGTTGTATGTGTAGATGTGTGATAATGCTGCATAAATCTACTTGAATAAGTAACTTAATTATTACTCCATATCCTGTTTAATATGCCTTATTAGTTAGATTTACAAGAAGCTAACATTTTATTATTTGGATTTTTTCTGGAGGAAATTTTGCTAAAAATATTTTAATTATTATATTGTTTCTCTAGGAGAGCAGATTAATTGGACGATGACTTAAAAACTATCAAGGTTTTTCTAAATGTTTGTTGCTTGTTAACATGTGGTGTGAATATGTGATGAGAATGAATACTGAATGATGGTAGCCTTACTAGGACCAGGAGAGATCAGAGATGTAGGAATTGGATGTCTCACAGAGTCAAATTGACTTTACCAGCATGAGTCTTACAGTCATACCAGCCAAACCAAGCAAAATCAAACCAATATCATTGAGGGAGACTTTGGAGTGAACAGCAGAATAGAAGCACAATCATTCCACCTCTCAAAAGATTATCACAGCAGTTGCTGTAACTACAGTGGTTTAATGGTTATGCTCATGCTGCACTCTGGTGCACAGTGTGGGGGTTCAAACAATTTATGGGCATTACAGTTTATATAGCATCTACGACTGCCAAAATTTTATCAAGCATTAGTAAAAAATCAGTATTATGCTTATCTCCCTGAGCCCTCTTCTGTAGTCTTAATTTCAGTGACAATGAAGCCAGTATTGCAAGAACCATCTGAGATGGACTATTTACAGGATCAGTATGTTTGCACTCATTATAATCCTGGTGGGAAGAAATTTTCTTTGAAGAGTATTAAATGTTTTTATGTGCAAGTTTGGGTGGTTGTACACATTTTAAATATACTGTGTAAAATCTCCATTTTATATCTGTTAGAATAGGGCAATAAATACATACCTATATAGCTTTTACCAACTGTCAGCTTTACCTTACAGTTTTCACTCTTTGAAAGACCTGAAAAGTTACTTACAGACTAAATCTTCCAGGTTGCATGATAAAAAAATGAAGAAAAGCCATTGCACAAGCTATGAGCAAGAGAAATGTACATTTAGTACATTTTTGCTGGACTGCACTGCCTTAAGAGTATCTACTCAATGAAAATCAGCACTCTTCTCACTCTGAAATGATGCTTTAAAAATGTCTCTTGCAAGCACTCTCTAAACCATGAGACTACACATTTATCTCTGGAGTGTGGGAAGAGGGGCTGGTAAAGTACATGGAGAAAATACAGAACCAATTCTTTTCAAGAACAGTATTTGTAGCCTTCTTTCAGACATGATAATGCCTATCAGGACTGGTTGTTTAAAAAAATTTCCTCATTCCAATGTACTATATGCACACAATCAGCATCAGGTTGTAGTCTTCTCTTCAGGTTTTTGAGCAACACCTCCATAGGACAAAATTCCCTGTGAAATGCTTTCAGTGGTGCAAATCTGGTATCTTGGAAAAGTGATGCCTCCTCCTAATACACCTAAACCATTGGGCTCATTGGCATGATCCAGCTCTCAGATTTGTAATCAGGACATTAGGTAAAACTTACAGTTCTGGTTCCATCTCCTTTCAGCCAAGATACTGTGCTTCTTCAGTGCTTATTTATTTTGTCATAGATGACCTTGTAGTGTAAATTTTTTCATCACCAAAATCAAGTAGAGTAAGTACTAGACTAGTAGGGGTAAATCTTCCTTTTTGAGATGGTCTCATTAAACATCAGACTAAGCTCTAGCCATATGTATAGGCTCCCACACACACTAATATCAGGAAGTTTTCACCATGCTGTGACTAATTTTACAAGTAGTTCTGTTGCCTTCCTAGTGTGTTGTGAAGAATTAATTTTCAGTGCAGCTGCAATCTTTTTAAGTGACTGAGAAACAAGTGTGAATGCTGAGAATATATCGTGATTCCTTATCTACATCCATGAGAAATTGCAACTGCCGCAGATGGTGTTGCAACTTCAAAGCCTGCTGGTGCTGAACAGCTCTGTAATGTTAACTTAAAACAAAAATGCAGAAGTCAATTCAGGATGCTACCGAATAGCATTGGAAAATCTTTATTGTACTGAATGAAAGAGCTAGGATAAATTGTCAAGCAAATTTTGGTTTTAAAGGCAAGCTGTTTTTAATAAAAGGATTTTGAGATTTCTAATTAGGTTAATTTCTTCTTTCAAAGTTTAGTAACTAGAATAAAAGGAGACATTAGTGGGTCTAAATATTTCTGACTGGACAAGTAATTTGTTAACTGTTTACCAATTATTTATTTTTGTGCAATGACTGTATCTCTTGTTTCTTTTGTAAAGTCACTGTGTATGCTGTACTACTTTGCTAGCACTTGGTATAAGAAAAAAACTTCCATTGAGGACTGGAAATATATTTCAAACATTAAATTTTTGTAGGAAATAAGATAGACGATTTGGCATTTCACCACAAGGATACTTCAGTGAAGATTTACATTGTAGAAAAGTACAGACACCTGTGATGTCTTTTTAAGTGCTCTAAAAATCTTGTTGCAAAACATTATTTTACTTTAGCAGATGGTGTGATGTCTTCTTCTTAAAAAAAAAATAAGAATTCCTATTCATGGGCTGAGTTGAGCCATATTCATGTTTACTGTTGCTGTCGTCTGGTAGCATGTGATTAATTAAGAGCATGTGATTTTCTATAAGGCAAGAAAAACATCACAGAAACAGACAATTTACTGTGCAATAACGTGCAGTAGAATGCATCGAGTCTCATAATGATGTCTAAACAATATCTTCACTCTGCACTGAAATGGTTCTTTCTTCATTTTGTTCTTTGAAAACATCCAGATGGTTTTCATCAATAGGAGGCATAAGAAGAGCTCCAGCAGTGGGACAATACACAGGGAGAATATATAAGAGGTCATGCCAGAGCTATCTTAATGGTTGAAAGGTGTCATTCATATTTTCTTCATGAGGAAGGTGCTTTTGGCTCTGACTGGTGGGTATATGTTCTTCTAGTTTATCTTGCTTATCTAAGGTTTGATGCCTCTAAGACCCCATTCAAATTCTATGATCTCAGTTAGTATGCCAGACCCTTTTTTTTTTGTTTGTTTGTTTGTTTGTTTGTTTTGTTTTGTTTTAGATATGGTTAACTACATATTTGTGATTATATAATTCTCAGTTAAAGAATACAACAGTGCATAACAAAAAACAGATGTTAGAAAATCAAATTTTGTGGATTGGAACTAGTCTTAATACAGAATGTTTATTGTGTCTTTCAGATGATGATATCCTGTTAGCCATATACAAAATCCTATCTGCAAAATTACTAAATAAAAATCTATTTTTTTAATGTTCACACAAAACATGTCCAATTACACCTCTTTGGAGAAAGATATCACTTGGGCAGGATTGTGTTATACCACAATTCACGATTGTTTGTTAATACAAAATACCATTCATAGAAACCGTAAGAGAGGTCGGATTACTTACGATATGCAGGTGATACTTTGTTTTCTAAAATAATCTAGTTCTTTCTTGGAGTGGTTTTGCAATGAAACTTATTTTTACTGATTTTATCAACAAGCCTTTTGCCTCTGTAGTTTAAGCTTTCATAGACTTATCTGGGGAAAGCGCAAAAGAGATGGTATTATAACAAGTTTGGAGGGGTTTTTTTTGGTTTTTTTCTAGTAAAGAGAAGTAAGTAGTTAAATATATTCATCATATAGTAGGGTTTTGTAACTGAGACTCCACCCATGCAATGCCTGTTCATACTGAATCATTGAATTTAATCAGTGCTTGCATAAACATCTTAAACTAGTGAGATAATCAAAATATAAAAGGGAAGCATAAATAAATTTGTGATAGTTCAAAGTGTTACATTATAGTTCAAATTTCTTGTTCAATGTATTTTGTATTTGAGGACAAAAGAAAATGAAGACAGAATTATTTTGATAATAGCACAAATATAGAGTGTATGCAAATCGCATATACTATGCAAATCAGTGTAATATGAACAAAAAATGTTATCATATTTAAAACCCACTATTCTACTAGGTGTTTTACAGTGACATTTTAGACCTCAGTATTTTATGAAATCTTTATGTCTTGGAATGCAGCAATATTATGTTTAGGTAAAGAACACATGGGATGATAGAGAAAAATCTATTTATGGGGTCAAGAACGTTTCTAAGCAGAGGCTTTTCAGGTTTTAAAGGAATGGTGCTGAAAATATGGGCTGTGGGTTTAGGGCTGGGAGGGAGGAAGCAAATGGGTGGGGCAGAAGGGAAGAGAAAACTTAATACCCAGTTAGAGAATTGGCAGCTTTCCCCTTTTCACCATTACATAGATTTTCACAAAAGATGTGTTACAGAGTGACCTTATGACTCGTTAAGCAGCAGGCAGTAGCATTAAAAAGAATCTTTACATTTCCTCTTCTGTTAGGAGTGTTGAAAGTTTAAAAAGCTGTTATTTTAAGAGTCTTTTTCTTCCCCCACCCTCAAAAGATTCCAGGTGTGCTGGAGATGGGGGTGAAGTAGGAAAGAAACAATTTCTTACCATCAGAAATATTATACTTATTCTTCCACATTACTGAATGTGAATAATATTGCACATAACAAGTGAACACCAATTTCTAGTGTCTGTATTTTAAGTATGACATACTTTGCAATGCTCCAGTAAGGATACTTTTCAGTCATATGTACATTTCTCTGGAAATGCCCAGGCAACAACAAAAAAAATCACTATATTCACTATATTTGTATTATTTTTAGAAGAGAGCACATAACATTTTAGAGGCACCTGAGGAGCTGCATCCTTTTGTCTTACGTTTTTTTCCAAGAAATGTAGCATATTTTCATGGTATAGATATACAACAAGAATATCCTCAGCTGATTTGGTGACATTTTTAACCTAAAGAGTAATAAGAAGTTTTAGACAAGAGAACTTGTTTTAACTTTCTTTTCTGAAAATACTAAGAGCAGCAGTGTCTGCTACATTGTAGTAGTGCCCTAGCATTCATATTCTGAAGATCTCATATGCCTCTGCCCTTCCCTTATAACAAAAGTTTAACAGTAACAACTGTACTCTTAATTTCAAGAAATAGTCCCTTTTGAGATCACCTAACCTGTACTTTTTTCAACAGTTAACTATCCTTTAAATCAGTAACTAAGCTCTTACATGTCTCTTTCTTCACTATGTTTTTGTAACCCGTCCATGAGGTTACTCTCAAGAGGAATATTTTTCAATCCATAAAAAATGATTTTAAATGAAAAGAGAAAACTGAATGTTCTCAAATACAGAGGACACAACAAGCAGCAATGTAGCAAAAAGAAGTAGGCAGAAATAGAGGAAGGTTCCTTCATCTGCTTGGAAGTTAATAAGCAATAAATGTTAACAGGAGAGGGTATGGTAGAGTATTCCATATAATCTTATTCTTCTTGGGGGGATCTCCTATCAGTATACAAGTCTGGATTCAGCTAGATAACCAGTCTTAGGTTCAGTATTTGAGCAGTCCTGTGGGTTTCTTTGGAAATGCATCTTCACTTGAAGCATTGTCTTCTTCTCATCTTTATAAAGGATACTTTCAAGACTTTACATCTTCCTTTCTCAGTCCAGCCGCAAAAGATTTGGAAATAGAGCTTACTTCTGTGATTTTTTTTCTAGTGATTCTGAGTAGTCCAGAGTGAGGTGATATTATTCCTATGGTAGAAATACTTTGCTATATATGAGGGAACTCAGCCTACTCCATTAATCAATGTAGCAAAAACCATACAGAAACAGATTTGTGAACAGCTTGTGAGGCATATCATCAAAATTGTTGTAAATTTTGGTAATCAAAATAGAAATATTTTTTTTTGTGTATCTGGTGGTGCAGGCCCTCTAAATTAGTCTGGGAAAGGACTATCTATCTGCATTTTCAAGAGACTGAACATTATTTTGGCAGTAATTTGATATTGTTGATGAAGCTGTTGGAGTTGGAATAACAAGAGGAAAAAGATTTTGCATCTCTTTAGTCTTTTCTATTGAGTCATTTGTGAAAATAGTATGGAGAATAAAAACTGTTCATGGCTGCATCTAGCTCTGCAATTGACATTAAAAATGAAAGCAAGCTTTACCTGAAAATGAAAGAAATATGTCTATAATTTATCTTATTTTACTTAAGTAGCAAGTTTTAATCTAATAGTCCAGAAAACAAAATAGGACAGTTTTTTTCACTATGTAATGATATCAACTTCAAAGAAAAAGGATTAAGTATATGTTTGGCAAAATACCACATAATGTGTTTTATGGAATTTATCTTATTTCAGAGTTTGAGCTTGAGCTTATTTGTGGTTATGAACATAACAGAAAAAGAGGGATAGCAAGCATAAAGAAAATCCCTGTTAACTGAAATAGTCCTCTCAGTACTTCCAATAACCTGATATGCCTGTGATCTTAATGTCTAGGTTAAATATTAATGGAAGTATTGCAGTATAATCTAACTAAACTCTCACAATTCCTTTTTTCTTTTAGAGAAGTGCAGGCCTGCTTCTTAGAAGTTAGTAAACTAGGTCTTGTCTCTAGTAGGACAGACTTAAAATATTTTGGCAGTTTCTAAATAATTCCAAGTAAGAGAACTGTTTCTGTAGTCTCAAGGGTATACTAGACCTAAATTCTCATTGTAATTCTCCCAGTTTATAGCAGCTGATGCTTTGGTCCATTTCTTCAAAACTATGCAAGAGCAAATTTATATTGTTATAGGACAGAGACTACCTGCAACTTTAATTGCTCCCTAAAGCATCACTTGCTTCATGATTTTTTATTAATTTGTTAGGCACATTAACTAACACAGCCCTGTTCATATGTTCAGCCTTCGTGTAATTCTGCATTATACCAGATTTTGTTGAGAATATACTCTAAGCAAGCTGTGTCCTATGTCAACAGCCATAGAATTGAATGTTAATATTAAAAACAATTTTTATATTGAATGTATTGTTTTTTTCTAAGCTGAATGCAAACATCACATTCATAACAAGTATTTTTCCTCATGTGCTGTGATATCATGGAATAAGTTTTAATGTAGTGTTTTCTCTTTTCACAGTCCAATGTCTTTTGAAGAATAGACAACTTTCAACTAATGAAAATATTAACAAAAAAGGCCATAAATGCTGATCAAACACTTTATACCTCTTATGCAAGTATTCCAACAGGATATTTGTTTCCCTTATTTTTTTATGTTTGTTTTGTTTGCTTTCACAAGTCATGTTTATTGATTATGGAGCAATATATTTCATGTGCATGACCACAGTCATGTAAGAATCATGATCTTGGATTAGAGGGTTTGACTATAAGGCTTTAGAGGTAAGTGAGAAGCAGGGGAAATGTCCATAAGTCCATCAAAATAAAACTAAGACACAATCTGTAGCAAATGTATGCATGACCATACTACAAAAAATTAAAAGTAGCATGCTTAAAAAATTAATTCCTTAGAGGGCAAACCTTTAAATGTGCAGAAATATGACTGTCCTTTAAACGTGTGCAAAACTATGCCTGTCCTTTAGTCCTATGAAAAACTTAGCACCAGAAATGAAGATTTGAATATAAAGAGCTATTATGTCAAAAGTCTCTTCTTAAAGATCAGCTTGTAAATAGAGATGAAGGTGACAAAATAGAAATTGTCAGGTTACATTGAAAATTCTCTCTTATGGGTTCAGGAGCTAAAATTCTCTTGCCAATTTTAAATTTGTTTCAACTTCACTTGTCATAAATAACTTCAGTGCTCGTATAAGTAATCTAGTATGTGGTCTACTATATCCTCTCTATATATCTTCCTGTAGCCAATATCTTCCCATAGCCAAAGTTTTCAATCTGTCTTTGACTTGAAATTTGGATTTGACTTGCAAAAAGTTTGGTAAAGCAGTTACCCTCTTGAATTCTGCACTCGGTATTTCATTTTATCCTCTATACTCACAATAGCTTCAATTTATACATTATGGTTTAGTTTTTAGCTTCACATGCTTTTTTCATGTCCGGATCTTTTTTTAAACTTATGAAATTCCTGTCTGTTTCTCGTGTATTTCTCACACATAACTTTTTATTTGGTTAGTCATTATTCCTTTGTCTCTTTTTACTCACTCACCTCCTCCCTCTTTCTTCAAGGCTCACTTTTTTGATTCCATATTGTGTCATGCCCAGATGCTCCGTTTTGATTCAAAGAGACAGAAGTACTGCAAAATTAGGTCAGACTGGGTGAGCAGTTACCTTCTGGTGTTGTTACAACCTTAGGTTTGCTGCATAATGCAGTTGGAAGACCATATTTGACTCCAAGTAGAGAAGAAAAAATGATCAGTGTTTCATTCATGCACCTAAGGACAGGCATACAATCACATCGTGTCTTGCATTTATAAAGTCAGAGTGACCTCAGTTCTTTTGGAGGATAGCTAGGTCTGGTGGCATTAGCATTAGTCTCTTGCAATTTTAGTTGATTTCTTGATGAAAAAGCCAATCTGACTTGGGTTTTTATTAACTTTAAAAAATCCCTGCACTTTTTTAATATATTTCTCTAAAAATCAAACCATATTACAGAGAATCATTGAAAAGGTCAATTATCTTTTAATAAAAATGAGGCTCATATTAGCACTTTTGTTTCTTTTCAAAAAGTGTAAGGAAAGATAGTATTCAACACAAATATTTTCCTAACAAATCTATCAAACACACAGGTATCACATAAGTACCACTAAAAAACAATTATTATTCAAATATCACTTTCTTACTGAGGCTAAATATTCATGAAGTTTTTCAATATATTTCATTTTCCAAAACAGTCCCATAATTATTTTAATGCCATTTACTTTTATTTATCTTTACATTATCTAGCTATTATTTCCATTGCAATTCAAAGAGTTCCAGGTCTAGCTGAAATCAGCAATATTTTTCCTTTAAACTTTAAAAATTTAGTTTTCTCACCTCTCTATAAGAGCTCTAGGAGCTCATATCACATACCACATGGTACTTACGAGATACCAAGAAAAAAGCAAGGAAACCTGGATGGTTTATATCTTTTTCTCTTAGTATAATTTTCAAAATAAAATTTATTTTTCAAATGACAGTTTTTGTTTGATACCTGACCATTGTTTGGATTCCTAGGAGATCAGACTATGTGTTTCACCTTGTGGTGAAATGAAAAGTTACATTGAATAAAGATTTTGAATTCAGGTCAGCCAGTAGAAAGGCACTGCTTCTTCTTAACATCTACTTTTTAATAGTAAAGGTAATACATCTTTAAATAATTTGTAAGTGCATTGTGTCTGACACCACAGTTATTGAGAGATTTCCTTCAGCAGCAAGCTTTAGATTTCAACCAGCTGTCATCCATTAAATATTTTAATATGGAGGGAAATTAACTTTTAAATCAATATCAAAGATGAAAAGTTTTTAAAAAGCCCTTCTCTTTAGCCAGAGCAGGAGATGTCAATGTATAATTTGTCATTTTCTAATTCAACTCTCTCCATTTGGTTTTGATTTAGCACTAGACCTCAGAAACCAGAGCCGGCAACCACACTCAAGAGCTGTTTTAAATTATGTGCAGCAAGATTTTAAACACATTAGCAACAAGAACAAGCTGTCCTCATACTAACTGGTCCTGCTTTGTTCTTGATTGTGGAAAATCTCACTTTAACTGCCCTCTAATTTGTTTCAGATAGCTACTGCACCAGCAGCTGCCTTGGCATAGGATTAAACACACTTGAAAATATTATCTTTCCACACAAATTATTAGCAGTGCCAAAAGCCATAAAATCTCTTTCGGAAAAATTTTTTTTTTTTTTTTTTTCTATTTTCTTATTTTTATTATTGAAATTCAGTCCCCATGTTCTTCTCTGAAGTCTTTCTTCATCCAATCCTCTAAAAAGTACTTGAAAGGAATTAAAAATACGAAATTGCCTGGTTTTCTAATACAGAGATGCAGTTTTGATATTTTACTCTTGGTTGAAAAGTTTGAACATCAACTTGTATGAGCTGAGAATCTATCACAATACAGAATTTTTCAAATTTAAGGTGATTTCTTAGTAGCTATGAGTACCTAAAATAAAGATAAGACAAAGGATAACTTAGCAGGGTCACATACATTCTCTTTCAGATATTTTTGTTTCAAATCAGAGCACATACGAAGAATCCAGAACCACATTTCAAAATTGCCACGTTTGGGCAACTAGCAACAGGACAAGAGGATACAGACTCAAATTGAGCCAGGGAAGATTCAGACTGGACAACAGTAGTAATTTCATCTTGGAAAGGGTTGCTAAGTATTGGAATGGATTGCCCAGGAGGACGGTGGAATCATAGTTGCTGGAGGTGTGCAAAAAACAACTGGATGAGGCACTTAGTGCTATGAGTCTAGTTAACATGGCTGGACTCAATGATCTCAGAGATCTTTGCTGTATAAATACAAAGGAAGAGAATAAATTCTTTTATATTGCAGTCATATACCAAAATTAGCTTTTAATGTTACATCTCTGATGTCACTGACACTTCTCAGCACAGCTGTTTTTGTGATATGTATTGGGAATTTGTAAACTTATAGCATTTTTGTGAATGGTAACAAGGGAACACCTAGGTACTTCTTTTTCTGTGATTGTTGAAAGGATCCTTGGACCTTTTCATAGTGAACTATGAGAAGAAATATAAATCACCTCTTAGTTTCATGCCTGGGAAGTGCTGGAAGGTTTGGTAGTGGTGATGGTGTCCCTATAAATGCAATTTTTTTCCTATATTCCGTTTCATTGAAGGAGTCTGTCGCATACTTTCAACTTAGTAATTTCATAAACTTAAAAAAAGGTTTGCTTTTCACAAGGGTCTCTAAAAAAGCACTTGCTTGACAAAGGCGACAAGTTGGTGACGTGTGTGTCTCCCCCAGAACTATGAGAGTGTGTGGAAGGTAACTTCCTGACACAGTTGTAAATGAGCCTACCAGGGCTGTTCCCACCTAGATCTGTTCTTTATGAACAGAGAAGGGCTTGTGGGAGATGTAGTGGTCAGAGGCCGTCATGGACACAGTGAGCATGAACTGAGTTTTCAGTTCTTGGTGAAATAAAGAAGGGAGTCAACAAAATCCCTTCTTGGACTTCTGGAGGGTGGACTTTGACCTGCTAAAATTCAAAGAGTCCCTTGGGAAACAGTCCTCAAAAAAAAAAGCAGGCCAGGAAGACTGAACACAGTTTAAGAAGAAAATATTAAAGGTGTAGGAGTCGGCTGTCCCTTACATGGTTACAAACAGTAGAAGAGCCATCTGGCTGAATAGGGAGCTTTTCTTGCAACTTAGGGGAAAAAAAGAGAATTTATGACCTTTGGAAGAAAGGACAGACATATCAAGAGTCTAGCAATATTGGTACATCATATAGAGACAAAATTGGAAAGGCAAAGTTCAGCTAGAAGTCTATGTGGCAATCACTGTGAAAGATAACAAAATGTATTTTTATAAATATATCAAAACCAAAAGATGCTTTTATAAGAATATTAACAACAAAAAAAAGGCCAAGGAAAATCTTCATTCTCTATGGGACATTGTATAGAATTTTGTCACCAAGGATGAGGAAAAGGGCGAGGTACTTAATACCTTTGTCTCAGTCTTAAACAGAAATACATGTTGTGCTCACCTCCTTGACCTGGGTGGCAGGGACAGGGAGCAGAATCCAGGTGGCAATAAATAGTGACAACCATGACTCTACAGGGCTGGATAAGATACACCCAAGGGTCTGACAGAGCTGGCAGAGAAGCTCACCAAGCCACTCTCCATCATTTATCATCAGTCCTGGTTAACTGGAGAGGTTCCACATGAGTGGAGGTTGACCAGTGTGATGCCCACATACAAGAAGTGTCGGAAAGAGGATCCAGGAAACTATAGGCCTGTCAGCTTGACCTTGGTGCCAGGGAAGGTTATGGAACAGATCATCTTAGTTGTGATAACATGGTACATACTGTAAAACTGTGGGATCAGGCCCAGCCAGCAGGGGTTTAAGAAGGGCGAGTCCTGCCTGACCAACCTGATCTCATTTTATGGCCAGGTTGGATGAGGGAAACGCTGTGATTTTTGTCTACCTGGACTTCAGTGAACTCTTCAATAGAGTTTCCCACAGAATTCTCCCAGAAAAGCTGGCATCCAATGGTTGGGACAGATGATGTCTTTGCTGTGTTAGAAACTGTCTGGATGGCTGGGCCCGGATAATTTTAATGATATTACCAGGTCCCAATTTTATTGCTATTACTGTCCTGGTTTGACCAGCCCAGGGAGGTGAGCTGGCTGGTTTTGAGATTGGCGTTTTATTGGGCCAATGGTAAAGCATTTCTGGTTCCTATTCCCTGTGGCAGCATCCCGGGCAGGTCTCTCTGCCCCGGCTGTCAGCGCACACCCCTCTCTCCTCTCCCGGCCCCGGGCAGGGGAGGCCCCGCGGGCCGGGCAGGCCCGGCTGGTTTGGGAACATCTGC
>VXBS01010385.1:76060-104460 GCA_013400255.1 Sitta europaea
ATATTAATAGCCATGAAGTCAAAAATTCATCTTTGTATCAGTGCTATCTTACTAAAAGTAGAACTGTAATTTTCATACTTAAATCTTCAAAGCCAAGGCTTCTGGAGTACACAGTAGTGCTTACTACTTTAGTCAACGGAAACTTAAGATAAAAAAGTTCATCTGATTCACTATTTAATACAATTATCTATAGAGGGCTAATGTAAGGAAATGAGAAGATTTTCTGTAAGCTTGTCAGTATTCAATAGCCTGGCCTAGTTTTGATTCTGGTGAAAAATGTATTACAATTTCAAAATTATTTAATTTTGAATCTAGGACCAATATCTCAATCATTAAATTATTTAAATTTTTCTATGGCCATTGTGTCACTGGCACACTGTTCATCTCTCAGAAAGAGTTTTTCTAGTATAATATCATACACACATGCATTGTAGTTCTGACCTCCAGGACCTAATTCTGCCATTTCTGACAGAAGTATTCCCAGCCAAATTCAAAAAGAAAGACTAATAGGTGTTTCAGATAATAATGGATTCTTTCTTATTCACTCTCCAAACAGAAATATTTTTTCTGCATTCAGTATCATGTTTTCATAATTAATGTCATTTCAAAATGAACACGTATAATTTCTTGGAAATTTCCAGCATATTTCTGATGTACTTCTAGGCTCCTCTACTGCAATCCTTTGTAATGTCTTCAGTTATTTTTTCCCTTTTGGTTTGAATATACCCAAATATTTGAAGGAAAAAGAGAAGTGATGAGGTGGTTTTAACATTCAAGCCTGAAAACATCACCTTCAGTAAGAAAACTTACTGTTTGGGCAATGGAATGCTGTTTCAATATCTCTTGGTTTTATCACCTATAATGCTTCATTAATTATTTAATTGTATACACTTTCAAATTAGAAACCATCTAAAATATTTAAAACACTAGTATATTATTAAAATAATTACAAAACAAAGTGGCAAGTTGCTCAACAAAGCATACACTTAACACCTCTAGTTGTCCTCTGCCTGTGATAAAAATACTGAATACCTGACTTTCAGAATAGCTTGTGAAACCTGGGCAGCCAGTACTCCCAGTATATATCACATTTCAAAGGCTTCAGTTATTTATTTAGTTCAAATGTGGAGGATTTCTGTCTATTTCCACCTTTCCTTTCTTTGAGAAATTCTAAAGTCGCTGGTAGAATAGTGGTCTAATTCTTTGTTTATGTTTGTTTGTGAAGATCATATATTGTGTCTAGAAGTTAAAGCCATTGTAGTCTGCCTGTGGCTGGGATCTCTACACAGAGAATATTGACTATTTTTACCTGTCATAAACTAGCTGGATAATAAGATATACAAGTAATAAATAAAATAAGGGCTCTCTAATTTGTCTCACGGACAAACCTGAGAACCAAACTTTCATTGGTTTTGGTAATCTGAGTGGGAAAAAAAGAGAACTTTGGAGATAAAGTGTGAAATAAGTGTTTTCACCTTGTGTTTCTGATTTATTAACACTGGGTATATATACCTAAACTGATTAAAGTGTACTTATAATATAAATTTGAGGGGTTATTTCTGATCTTTTTTCAAATTAATTTTTGCTTGTATTTGAAATTTGATGTGTATGGAATAAAAATTTATTGTAAGGAGATGTGAAGCCTTTAGACGCATACCTTTTCCATCAAGGTTAGAGAGAATAGAAAAATCATTACTGAATTTTCAATGCTGCTCCATTTTGCAGCAACTTGAAAAATGTTTGTAGAACACCGGTGACATCATTCCCCTGTGTTTATCAGACTTCCACTTCAGAGGTTGTTCATTACAACAACAGAGAGTAACATTGGAATTAGTTTTGTGACTTACCTGTAGGCATCAGTAGGTCATGATACAGCCTCAAAAGGACATGCTGAGAGAAACCCATCACCAAATAAATTAAATCTCAACAGTATCAACATCAACCTGGAAGCTGTATCACTATATCTCTTCAGTTCCATGTCCTGAGCTGACCATGCTTAAAGCACTTTTTCTTACCCCTAAATTGTGATGCCTTGGGTTTTAGCTTTCATATTTTTCAGATTCTCTGCTGCCTGGTATGTAACTCTGAAACTTTATGTTAGGTGCTAGTAAGTTCCCTTCACAGGGTAGTTAGACAAAACAAACCCTTCCCAGCTAGAGATTCAAGGACAACCATTACCCAAAAAGTGTAAACAGCCGCAAAAGGAAGGGGGCAAGCCAGGGGGTTGAGACTTCATGACCTGAAGTTGTAGTTGGACAATTCACCCCAATATGTAAATGAACCAAAACTTATAAAAGTGTAAAAACTCATGACCAGGATCCATCTTGGATTCATCCTGGGTGGAGCCCTGGCCAGGCTCTTGTACTGCCCAAGGTGTATCCTTTTGAGGCCTTTCAATAAATACCCATTTTATTCCTTTAGCTCTGCTAATCTCTGTTCCAGATCAGCCTCTCTAGGCATCAGCTGGAACACCTGAAATGTAAAAGTTGCAATAAACCTCCATCAAACATCAAGTACCCAGGTATGCAATAGCCTCCTGAGACAGAAAAGACTTTGATTCAAAGCCATTCCCTGGAACGGGCTGAGATAGGTTTCAAACCTTTAGGTTTTCTGATTTCCAGGAAACCATCATTGCTGCTCACTTACTAGGCCAACAGAAGAATAGGCTATCCATGGACCACGGTAAAACTTGTGTCTACCTTTCTCATGAGCCTAACTTCTAAAAGAACCAAATCTTCTTACCTTAAATTAAACATTTTGGCATTTTTGGTCAGAATTTTTCACTAAAGAAAAAACCCCAAGCCAAGTTTTTGATGAATTACTCATTCACTGAATAAAAGTCACTTAGGTATGTTAGAAACATAGTTCAGAACTGATGCCATTCAGAGCTGTTACACAGATATCAGCAGTTATATTCAGTATCTCCAATGCAAATTTAATGCGGCAACTTTGTATTATGACAGTACTGTAAGTGCAAAAATCTTACAATGAGTAATCATTGCTTTTTCATAGATTCAAATTAATGATCCACTTTTTAGCAAAAGCATGAAATTGCCCTTCATAAAACATAACCGATTGCTCATAAACAAAAATGAAAAAGTGGATTCCTGCACAAAATGTGGAGTAATCTCACATATAATGAGCGTGATAAGAACCAGCACTAGATAGAAAAATAAAAAATCCACTCCTTTAAATCCTCCAAGCCCCTACAATACTTTTTATGAGTATTTCGACAGAGACGTATAAAATATACTAAACTCTTCTTTCTTTCATTTTTGTTTGTACACAAAAAATAACATGTATATGCAGGCCATTATGCCTAAAATATCTAATGTTTTTTAAATAAAGGAAATATGTTAAGCTGCTCCAATTTTTATATTCACATGAAAGATTCTCTATCTGTCTGTAATCTGCTTGAAATACTTAATGAAATAGTTTGCTCTAGAGAGTGGTATAAAATAGTAGCTATGTTCCTATTATCTGGTCATAAAAAATAAAAACATTTATTTGTTTATCTTCCACTTCATGTAAGTATATATGAATTCTGCATCTTGAGAAAGAAATGAAGAAAGCCAAAGTAGAATTATATTGCTGTTCTTTGTGGAGATACCTTATTTTCAATAGTTGTTAGCATTCTTAGCTGACTGCACAAAAAGACTGATCAAGATTAAGGCCCTCTTCTTGTAAAAATATATGTACTTACCTTAATATACACTGAATGAGTTCTTTAAATTCCTTTAACAGATATTGAGTGCGATATCAAAAATACTGAGGACAAGCCAGAAAGCTGGAAAAAGCAAACAAGTGACACAGAAAACCAATGCATTTACTGGTAATGTATGACCAGTAACAGAGAAGGTATTAAGTCATTCCTAAAAAGCTATCAAAACCCAGTGAAATACAAGAGCAGGAGAAGCATAATACACGAGAAATGCAGGAGAAAATTATTCATGAAGCTTAGAAGGAGCAAGTGTTCAGTAAATATTTTTTCCACATTCAAAAAGGAAAGGAGATGTATCAATCTGCAATTATCATGCTATATCATACAAAAATATTTTGGTATATTTTAAGAGTTTTGAATTTCTTAATAATGTTTATTTAAAACCTTGAAAAATCCTAAAAAGTTGAAAAAGTTAGACTGTTATAACATTTCAAAAGTTAAGCAGTCTAACAAGATCTCTCTGAATTATGCAATTGGCCAGGATCTCATATACATTGTTATTAACTTTTATAGAAATCATAGTGTAGTGGAAAACATTTAGAATTTGTAATTAGGGGAGACTGATGGAGCAAAAGCTGTACAAGATTACTGTAGGTATTAGGTATATTGGTTGCCACCTAAGAACCTGATTCTCTTAGTAGCTTGAAGTAACAAGAATTATTTAGTATTCTATAAAACCTACACATTAACAGCCAAAATGTAGATTTCTCAAAAATATAGAAAATGTTCTGCCTTTTCTTCCCACTTGTGTTCCACCAGCTTAATAATTCAGGGGTTTATTTGTTTATCACTGGTATTGATTCAGAGTAAATATGGGTGTGTATTGATATGGAATGCAAAGAGCAGAGATAAGAACTTTTGCATAATTAATAAGAATGGCTGTAGTGTTTCAGAAAGAGGCCTGTCAGCCATGTATTTTGTTTTAGTGGTCACTGGATCAAAAATAAAAAGAGCAACCACCAAAGAGCTGGAAGAAACCTAAATAAAAAAATTAAGCAGACATCTAAATAAGCAAGAGAAACATGGTGTATGTTCTCCTACTACTTTTCTAATTATCCAATATGATACTTTTTAAAAATAGTCTTGTTAAAAACCTAATACTCAGTGAATGCTGGTAATGTGCTGAGGAATAGACTTCTGTGTGATGTTTGAATCGGCACCTTGGTTCAATGGGGGAGGGGGGAAAAAAGCACTCACATAATCAATGCAATCACAAAATACAATAATCCCTGTATTAAAGGGATTAAAATTTGGCTAACCAGTAAACCACAAAATGTAACCTATAAATGAAGACTCATCTTCCTGTTGAGGTTGCTTCTAGTTCAGATATTCAGGAATCTGTCCTCGCCCCATTGATCTTCAATACCTTTGTAAATGAACTGGAATAAAATATGGAAGCATTGCTTGTAAAATGTGCAGATAGTACAAAAACCATTGGAGAGGGAAGTTACAGTGGTCACAGGTCAGTTATAAACCAGGCTGATCTGATTCATATAGTAAAGTTGGCTCGTTTGATCAACATGAGGCTGAACATTGCCAAATGCAAGGTCATGTAATGCACAAAGGAAAAATGTAGATTGTGATTACTGGATGAGAGATTGTATTGTATAGTGCATTACACTGGAATGGCTTACCACAAATAATCAAGTATTTCAGCTTTTCAGTCCATACATCTACGAAAGAGTCTTTCTAGATGTATAGACAATTATCATACAGAATAAGGCCATGGTATGATGTCTTCATTATGCATAGAGAATAATATGGGCAAGTCTGCTTGAAAAGGGGGCATTAAAACATCAGAAAGGATTTTAGAAAAAGCCATAGAAAACTTTCAGAATAGAAAATTTGCCTATTGAAAGACAGCTCCATATGCTACATTTATCTAAAAGAGTTTGAGAAGGATCCTCATTATCATCTGTGTGTCTATATACCTACATATGAGTTTTCTTACAATGAGTGCCCCTGCATTTTATCAGGACAAGCCACAGAATCATAATTATTGGACAAAAAGCCAGGGAAATTAATAGTGGATAAATCTTTAAATTCAGTCATGATTTTTAAAATGCAGTTATTTTATTATTAATTTAATTACTAATTTTATTACTAATAAAACATTAGTTTTATTAGTAACTCACCATTTGAGCAACTTGTTCAGACATAGTAAATTTTTATCACCTGAAATTCTGAAATCAAATTACCACCTTTCTGAAATGTTTTGTGATTAAACACTAGTTACAGATTGAACAGCTTATTGAACAGGAAATTTCATTAGAAAATCAGATTACTGTAATTCTGCATGCAGGCCTTTAACTATTTTTAACTACAAGGCATTTTATGCAGGTTTTTCTTCCATTTTGGATCTAGTCTCACGTATTGATGCAACAGCACTGGGATGCTGTGGCTTCCCAATGTGATGCCAAACACAGAATACAGCCATTATGAAATGATTGGTAGATGGGTAGAAATGGAAGGCACACTCAGGAGGGTTGATACTCACCCATTCTTTTTCACTTTACTGCATTTGCATACATAGTCAACTAAACTTTAAAAATATTGATGATTTTGAGGTGTAAATATTTTTAAAAGTGCAATTTGGTTACTTCTCTGATGTTCATATTTTGCATCTATCTCACACTAAGTGAGAAGTGTTCTCTAAATGGAACAGAAGAGTTCATTTGGAAAGGACCATTTAGTCCAACTGCCTGGCCACTCCAGGACTGAACAAAAGTTAAAGAACAATATTAAAGGTATTGTCCAAATATCTCTTAAACACTGATGGGCTTTAAGTATTAACCACCTCTCCAGGAAACCTGTTCCATTATTTGATCACCCTCTTGGTAAAGAAACAGTTCCTAATGTCCAAACTAACCTTTCCCTGTCACAATCTTGCACAATTCCCAGTCATCCTGTTGCTGAATCCCAGGGAGAAGAGACCAGCACTGCCTCTGCAGGTCCCTTCCTCAGGGAGCTGCTCAGAGCAGTGAGGTCACCCCTGAGCCTCCTGCTCTCCAAACCAGACAAACCCAGAGCCCTCAGCCGCTCCTCACAGGATGTGCCCTCCAGCCTTTCCTCCAGCTCTGTTGTCCTCCTCTGGACCATACAAGCTCCTTCCCGCCCTTCTCACACTGTGGGGCCAGCTCTGCACCCTCAGGATGAGGCAGCACCAATGTTGAACTCAAAGGAATGTACAGCCCAAGCTCTACCAGTACAAGGCAAAAAGCCCCATTGGATATTTCTGCTCTTTCATGTTCCCTAACTACCTTCAGTGGTCAAATGGTCAAATGGCTTTCTTGGACTCCTCTTGCTATTAACACATCTAAAAACATCTTTCTTCTTGTCTGACAAAACACTGGCCTGTTTCAACTCCAGCTGAGCTTTGACCTTTTTTTGCCTTTTAGTTGGATATATGAACCACAGCTCTGCAATGGCTAAATTATTCCATAGACCATAAAATTTCCTTCTTCTCTTGGGTCCTAAGAGGAATTACCTGTTCAACCAAGCTAGTTTTCTTCCACTCCTTGACTTAAAACAAAATGGGGCTCTGAATCATAGAAGTATAGAATAGTGAAGCTTAAGATCAACTATTTAACACCATCATGTTCACTACTAAACCATGCCTCCCAAATCCAGACAAATTTTGAACATTTCCAAGTGATTTCACCACTTACTGGGCAGCTTGTTCCAATACTTTAGATGGTAAGCCTGACCAGACTTTCAGCAAAGAAATTCCTCCTAATACCTGATCTAAACTTCCCTTAGTGTAACTTGAGACCTGAGCATCCTTATCTCCAAGCTAAACAACCCCAGCTTCTTCAGGCAATCCTCATCAGACTCGTTATCCAGACCCTTCAACAGCTCTATTGCCATTCTCTGGACATGCTCCAGCACCTCCATGTCTTTCCTGTCATGAGGGGCAAACAGGTTTTGAGGTGCAATCTCACTAGTACAGAGGGACAATGCCTTCCATAGCCCTGCTGGCCACACTATTGCTGATATAATCCATGATGCCATTGGTCTTCTTGGCCCCCTGGGCATGGGCTGGCTCATGTTCAGTTACTGTTGACTAGCACCCCGAGGCCCTTTCTGATCAGACAGCTTTCCAGCCTGAGTGCCCCAAGTCTGTAGCAGTGAGTGAGCTTGTTGTGACCCAAAGGCAGGACCCAGCACTTTCCCTCAAGAATTGTGTACTGTGGACTGAGTTCACTGATCCAGCTTGTCCAGATCCCTCTTCAGAGCTTTCCTGCCCTCCAGCAGATGAACACTCCCAGCTGACTCAGTGTTGTCTGCAAGNCCTCCCAAATCCAGACAAATTTTGAACATTTCCAAGTGATTTCACCACTTACTGGGCAGCTTGTTCCAATACTTTAGATGGTAAGCCTGACCAGACTTTCAGCAAAGAAATTCCTCCTAATACCTGATCTAAACTTCCCTTAGTGTAACTTGAGACCTGAGCATCCTTATCTCCAAGCTAAACAACCCCAGCTTCTTCAGGCAATCCTCATCAGACTCGTTATCCAGACCCTTCAACAGCTCTATTGCCATTCTCTGGACATGCTCCAGCACCTCCATGTCTTTCCTGTCATGAGGGGCAAACAGGTTTTGAGGTGCAATCTCACTAGTACAGAGGGACAATGCCTTCCATAGCCCTGCTGGCCACACTATTGCTGATATAATCCATGATGCCATTGGTCTTCTTGGCCCCCTGGGCATGGGCTGGCTCATGTTCAGTTACTGTTGACTAGCACCCCGAGGCCCTTTCTGATCAGACAGCTTTCCAGCCTGAGTGCCCCAAGTCTGTAGCAGTGAGTGAGCTTGTTGTGACCCAAAGGCAGGACCCAGCACTTTCCCTCAAGAATTGTGTACTGTGGACTGAGTTCACTGATCCAGCTTGTCCAGATCCCTCTTCAGAGCTTTCCTGCCCTCCAGCAGATGAACACTCCCAGCTGACTCAGTGTTGTCTGCAAGCTGACTGAGGGGTAACTCAGTCAACCCATCATCAAAGCTGTTAATAAAGATCTAAACAGCACTGGCCCCACCACTGAGCCCTGGGGAACCCCATTGTTGACTGTTAGCCCCATCTGGATGCAGCTCCAGTCACTGACAGTCTCCAGGCCCTGCACTACAGACAGCTTTCTGCCCAGCTAGGAGCACCCCTGTCCAAGCCATGGGAAGACAGTGTCTCTGGGAGAATGTTAGGGGGACAGAGTCAAAAGCTTTAGTTCAGTCCAGGCAGACATCCACAGTGTAACAGTGACACAGAGAGGAACACACACAACAGGTGTTCAGGCAGAGAAGAAGAAAAGAAGTCTCTCCTTTATTGTTGNTTCAGGCAATCCTCATCAGACTCGTTATCCAGACCCTTCAACAGCTCTATTGCCATTCTCTGGACATGCTCCAGCACCTCCATGTCTTTCCTGTCATGAGGGGCAAACAGGTTTTGAGGTGCAATCTCACTAGTACAGAGGGACAATGCCTTCCATAGCCCTGCTGGCCACACTATTGCTGATATAATCCATGATGCCATTGGTCTTCTTGGCCCCCTGGGCATGGGCTGGCTCATGTTCAGTTACTGTTGACTAGCACCCCGAGGCCCTTTCTGATCAGACAGCTTTCCAGCCTGAGTGCCCCAAGTCTGTAGCAGTGAGTGAGCTTGTTGTGACCCAAAGGCAGGACCCAGCACTTTCCCTCAAGAATTGTGTACTGTGGACTGAGTTCACTGATCCAGCTTGTCCAGATCCCTCTTCAGAGCTTTCCTGCCCTCCAGCAGATGAACACTCCCAGCTGACTCAGTGTTGTCTGCAAGCTGACTGAGGGGTAACTCAGTCAACCCATCATCAAAGCTGTTAATAAAGATCTAAACAGCACTGGCCCCACCACTGAGCCCTGGGGAACCCCATTGTTGACTGTTAGCCCCATCTGGATGCAGCTCCAGTCACTGACAGTCTCCAGGCCCTGCACTACAGACAGCTTTCTGCCCAGCTAGGAGCACCCCTGTCCAAGCCATGGGAAGACAGTGTCTCTGGGAGAATGTTAGGGGGACAGAGTCAAAAGCTTTAGTTCAGTCCAGGCAGACATCCACAGTGTAACAGTGACACAGAGAGGAACACACACAACAGGTGTTCAGGCAGAGAAGAAGAAAAGAAGTCTCTCCTTTATTGTTGACCTTATATATATAAGTTTCTGGACAGTGATCAGAGATTGGACAGAGGAGTTACCACCTCTCCATCTCCGCTGGTCACTTGAGAAGCCCATCAGGTGATACCTTTTCACAAATGAATGTAAACATGATTCTTGTTTATCTTACAATTCATGAGATCTGACTCTATTATTAGACTTATTTTCTCTATTATTAAGCCTTATTTTCAAGAACAACACAGCCTTCTCCTCATCCAGTAGGCAGGTCACCTTGTCACAGAAGGAGATCAGGTTGATCAAGCAGGACCTGGCTTTCACTAACCCCTGCTGGCTGGACCTGACCCTCAGGCTGTCTTGCATATGCTATACAAGGGCCTGATTATGATCTGCTCCATGACCTTTCCTGATACTGATGTCAGATTTACCGGCCTGTAGTTCCCTGGATCCTTCTTACAATCTCTCTTGTTGATAGATGTCATTTGCCAAATTCCAGTCAATTGGAATCTCCCAATTATCCATGACTGCTGATAAATGATAAAAAGTGTCTTGTAAAACACTTTCACCAGCTCCTTCGGTACTTTTGGATGGATCTTGTTCAGCCTTTTAGATTTGTGTATGTCTCAGGGGTATAGCAGGTCATTTATCATTTCCTCTTGGATATTGAGGAATTCCTTCTGCTTCCCATCCTTGCCTTCCAGCTCAGGGATGCTCAAGATAATGCATCTTTCCCTAAAAGACTGAGGGAAAAAAGGCATGAAGCACACCTGGCCTTTCCTCATCCTTTTTCACTGTGATTCCCTCTGCATCCAATAAAGGATGAAGATTCTCCTTACCCTCCTTTTGTTCTTTGTGGTTGCCTGCCCCTCTTCCAAAGGTGAACCTGTCTCTGTGTTTTATTTTGAGTTCATGCCAAAATTCTCTATTTGATGAGGCTGGTCATTTTCCTTACCATCCTGTCTTTCAGCAAGTGGGAACAATACCTTGCTGAGCTCCAAGATATTTTTTTTCTAGTGTAATCTGCTGTCAACTATATTAAAAAGATTTGAGGTTTGATAGAAGAAGCTTGAAATAAAACCCAACCTCTCATCTCTTCTCTTTTTAAAGAATTTTTCCCCTCTGTTTATAGGAGAATCATTTGGGATTTGGCATTAATCTCTGTTATATAAACCTGTTCTACAGGCTATTTATGTAAGCGTTTTCATAAATTGCTCAATTATGTCCATTAGGTCCTGAATACAAAACTAAAATATGTAAGTGCTTTAAGTGCAACCAGAGGAAATTTCCAAGTCCTGATGAGTTACCAATAAAGCCTCATCCAAGCACTTATGTGCCTATGAGTGTATAAGCTTCTTTGAGTCTGTTTGGCTTTTATCTCTTTTTTGCAAATATTTTTTCTTACCCTGTTGTATGCCTCTTTAATGAGGATGAAGCAATCCCTATAGCCAGGTCTAGAAATCTTGTGCTTGTGACTTACAGAGTCCTCAGAGAAACAAATCTCCCTATATTCTCAGCCCTTATGTTTCCCTGAAAACTGGATTGCCACTGTTCCTTAACTACCGCTGAAGAGATGGAAGGTGTCTTCCTTTCCTATAGGCCACAGAATAATGCTAGGCACCTGAAGGCTTCAGGGTGAAGTCTAGAAGCCACATTTTTCACTTCCTAGTACCTCAACCACTACCACGGCTCCTGCCATCTTTTTAATGCAAAAAGTGGAACACTTCATTTCCAGCCATTCTTTTTTCCATCCTGTTTCCAAAATGAATGGCATGGGAAGCTTTGGACTGTGAATGCACGGGTTGTACAGTGTCTCTGGAATAGAAGCATAAGATAAACATTAAGTAACTTCCTTGTGAGCTGTATTCATGTATTTCCAGGTATTAACAACCACGTTGACAGACTGCAGTCTAGGGATTTCTTCCCATATGTTGTATGGGATATGTAGATGGCTTGATTTTATGACTCCTTGAACTGAAGGGGGAAAATGGAAGGATGTACATTTTACTGAAAAATCTTCTTTTGTGATTCTGGACTTCCATGTTTCAAGGCCATGTATACAGCCCAGACAAGAAGGTCATATTTCTTCTCTTTTTGACAGGGCCAAAAGGAGCTAAAGAGGACTTACAATGTAAAGTTGTTTACCATAAAATAAACACAAAAATTAATACCTTGTTAAAAATATAATTACCACATCATTCTGGCTGTTCAGAAATCATCTTAAGACTAATAACTTGATTATTAAATATGTAAAGGTGAAGAAAAAGTATTTATGCTAATAAAATAGCACAGTATAAATTACTACAAGTTAGAGTCTGGAAATTAAAATTTAAAATTGTAGACAGCAAAGTCCATAAAGCCCAGCCAGTAAGTTTGGTTTACCACTCTTATTGTCAGGATAATGTAACAAACAGATGGATGATTTAATATAATTTGCTTAGCTAATTTTAACCGGCTTGGCCAGAAGTGTTAACTTATTTTTGTATTTGATTTTTACTGTGCTTGCTTAGCCCAGCTTGCAAAATAAAACTCAGATCTGCACACAAGTACAGCTGGTGAGATGCTGTTAGCAGAATATCATACAGTCCCAATTCAAATAAATCATCTTTTTTGTCTCCTCCTCAATAAAAGTATTTGGGCTTGACTCATGTTTTTGCACTTCACAGGAATTATTGAAAGGCACCACATTACTAAGGGCCTATAGTCAAAATAGCATGCAAACCTATGCATCCCAGAATGCTGCTATGCAAGATGTTCCAATTAGCTGAGTCAGCAGCTGCTATTAGATGCAATTTTGAAGACTTCCTGTGGTAAAAAACCCCAAACCCCAACAACAACAAAATAATCTTTCTGATTAAATACTAAATCTGCATCATTTTCAGGTCAAATTACACACAGCACAGTATCTCAAAAATATGAGCCAGGAAAGAAAGAACACCTTGACGTGACTCACAGAAGCAGGTACCTGCAGTTTCTATTGAACTATGTGCAACATGTGCTATATTACTTGGGAATGTTTCACTTTATCAACACCGGTATTCAACTAGTATTTATTTCAGAACCTATTTAGTAATATTCACCAAAACTGGTTATTAACTTTAGTTGCCACAAGATTATAATGTTTTTTCATAGAAATAGAATGAATCCGTAAAAATAAAGTATTCTGAAGCAGGTATTACAACACCAAGCCGCTAGAAAAAGCTGTTTGACTTCCCACAGTGATTATGCTCATTGCAGCTTTTAACTGGAAGAACATTTCTGAGTATTTGGGCTCAAGAAACAGAGCCCCTAATCCAGATGATGGGAGGTAATTATTCATGCTATTCACAACTTGTAGTACTTCATAGATTTTTGTCACTTTTATGAGAGTCTGAAAAAAATCCAACGAAACCTGAAAATGTGTATATGTATATTTACATCAAAAGATTTTTGTCTACTTGTACCAATAGAACTTCCTTTGATTGGTTCAACCTAAAAAACAAAACAAAACAAAAAATGTTGACATCATGTAGGGAACAGTAGTCTTGCTTTCCTATTGAATTTTTCCTTGCTGTTGATTAGTTTTTATTTCAGTAGCAATCTTCTATTAAATTTCAGACATAAAGAAGTAAGGAAAATGATTTAATTTTAAAAATATATTTTCCTACCTGATTCTGTTTGTAGAGTCAAATATAAGAGAAGGTAGCCACTGATTTTAGTTGGACATAGAATAGATTTTCAAATTTTAAAGCACAGTTAGGAGATTATTTCTTGCTCTTTTTAGCAGTTTCTCTTAAGAATTAACACTAATATAATCTGGCAGACATTGCAATAATAATTTCCATTAGCCCATAAAAGACAGTAAATATTTAACTTGCAAAATTCTTGGAGCTCTGCAGCATGTAAATGAAATATTGTTGGGTTTTTTTTCCCTGAAGAAGTGTAAAAATATCTGATAGTGTCCATTAAAATATATATATATTAATACATTGATTACATTTCCAAAAGACATGAGTCTAATGTGTTTTATTTTACCTAGCACAGAAGAAACAATAATCTCCTTTTTAATTAGGAAAATCTAACTAGAATGAGAGCAAGGCTAATGTTACAGACAGATGAAAAAAGTAAATAAATTGCTTCACATTAAATGAGAGAAAATACATAAGAATGAAGATCTGCAGGTATTAAACATGAAACTACAGTAAAAATAACTGGAAAAACAGGTAAAGAGGGGGAGAGAATTTGCTATGATGAGAAAATGAACTGCAAAACAACTTGTCAAATATCCACAGGAATGACAACATTGCATTTTTCAAGGCCACAGATCTGTTCTTTCTGAGATCAAGAAGAATTTGAATGATGAAAATAGAACTGTAGAACAAAAATAAGAGGGTTTATTGATGTTTTCCTGAAGAATGTAACACAACTGAAACATAGGTTGATTATGAGAATCACTGTAATTTCAAAAATCACTAGCAGGCTGAAAGGTGGTTGTTGATGATCAGAAATGATGGAAAGCATCATCAGGGAAAGGAGATGATTGAAACGTGCAGTCTTAAGGCAACAGCTGATCATGAAGTCACCAGTACACATACTGGAGGAGAAATGGAAATCTGAGCTACTGGCATAGAGAATTTAGGTGAATTTATGCTTGTGTGTACCCCAAGTGCATAAGAAAAGAGAGAGACAAAGGCATACCATTCACAGCCCACTCTAGAAGGGATGAGGCATTCCTTGGAGGAAGGAATTAACAATTCAAAAAATACAGAAGTTAGAGTAAGACACAAACAATTTCTTAGAGAAGATATGAATTATTATTGTAAATTCGGTTTGATTAGGAAAAGGCATTATAAAAATACACTGGGGAAAAAATAGGAAAAAGCAGATTTTAAATGGTTTTGCAATATATTGCTGTAGGATGGTGACATTATGCTTAATTTCAGCGTATTACAGTCAGAGGCTTGCTGCCTAAAATTCTTATATATCACTGTATAATTTACAGTAGTTGTTTTATGCATCATTATCTTAATAGCTATGCCCAGATCATTGCAATTTATTGTAGGAAAATTTATGCATGTTTCAGTACTGTTTTATGCCTCTACTCATTGCTAGATTAAGAATTAACCCAGCCTGAAATCAGGTTTTGCAGACTCCATCCTAAAGACAGGAAAAGAATGAAAGAATCAACATATAAGTTTATTTTATTGCAAACATCACTATGACAATGAGCACTGTGACCTGTCAGGAGTCAGGCTGACCTAGATGTAAGATACTTCACAAATTGACCTTCAGCTTTTAGTTTAACTATTGCAGATGTGATAGTGCAGTGTACTCCCAGTACACTAAATGACTTTTCTGTAATGGAGAAAGAGCAGAACATGAATCTGTCATCTTTTGAAAACTATATTGACTTTTCATACTGGGTAACTAGTGAGTGATTGGTGTGAATGGGAGGTCATTGAAAGTCCTTAACTAAAAGAAACCAGTCCAGAGTGATTGTCAATTGACCGTTCATTGACTGAGAAAAAGATACAGTACTGCAACATTTAAAAAAGTCATCAGCTTTATTCTGCCCTTAGCTATATTTGTATAACTCTAGGAATACACAGATAGTCTCATAATTCTCGAATTACTCTTGTATTTATTGTTGTAATTTATCATACCCTTTTACTTCATCATTTTCAGAATATTTTTCTATCCGTAAAAGGTGAATAGCAGCCCAAAGGTCCACATTTGTTTTATAGTTGCTGAAAGTTAACAACTGCTTTGTGAATCTTCTTTGTTCTTAATGTTAGGCCCAAAGGGTAGAAATTTTACTATTGATTTCAAAAAGCTATCCTGTCTCTTCAATACGTGTCTGGAATGCCAACAAACATTAGTTTAATCATCATCTTAAATGTTCAACAAATTGAATAAATTCCTAAAAACAAGAAATGTCCAAGCCACACAAAGCATGTAGTGAGTTTCTGGGTACTGAATACTCTCCATTTTGCAAATGTCTCTTAAAAAAAAGTATACATAGAAGGCTGATAATAATTAGCCTTATATTGAATAATTAGCCATATAATAAATAATTTGGCTAATGCAGATGTTGTATAAATTCAAAGGAGAGTTAAGAAATATTGTTCCCAGTGAATAACAATAATTTGGCAGGTCACTTCATTAAAGGGGACAAAGTACTGCATGATATTTACACTGAAAGCAGTATTTCCTTCCAGTTACTCTTAGAAAGAAGTTAACGTAGCACAGCTTACCCTGGTATGCCTGAATAACTGTTTCAAGGCAAGGTATTGGAAGGCTAGATCTAATAGATAGTACAATTGAACTCAGTCAGAGAGCAGCTAGATGCATTATTGATTATGCATGTGCTTCAGAGTCTTGCAGTTTGCACATCAGCACTTGCACTAAGTAATAAACCTAGAAAAGTCTTAACATATCTTTTTAAACCAGCTAAGCAGAAATCATTTATTCCAGCAATTAAAAATATATATGGTCATGAGGTTACCACAATGAAGGATATTTATTTAGTTCAGTACTTTAAGACTTCTATTAAATATTGCATTCTCAAGATGACCTCTAGCTTCCACTCATTAGATAATAACAGGCATTTTTTATTAGAAATTGATGTGTTTCTTTTGCACATCAGTGCACAGTGGATAATTTAAAAATAAAAAAACCCACATTGTTTAAAGGAATAGAGTGTGCTATTAGCAGCCTTTGATTTGGGAAAGCTGCCAGTCTAGCTGGTGCTAATTTAGCAAGTATATAAAAGAGCCTATACCTTCAAATAAACATTATTTCGATTCTATTAGGATTTTCCTTTTTGAGACGTAGAAATTTTGACTAATGAAATGATTTCTCTTATCATTTAGTTTATTAGGGAGTAAGATCCTCACCCCGAATTGCTTCATCCCACTATTTCAATAGTTTCAACTTTTTAAGAAGGCATTCTTTGTTGTTTGTTTGTCTGTTAGTTTGTTTGTTTTAAATGTACTTCCTGGAAATTACCCTGAGTCAGTTCTTCAGTTGTTGTTTTCTCTTCCCCATCACAGACCATTATCTTTTGATGGAGGACATTTAGCCATTGATATGATAGCCATTGCCAAAGCCTACAAAGTGTACTATATCCCTTGGGAATAATAGGAGCAGAACCTGAAGAATCCAGGACCTAAGGATTTTCAGTGAGATGAAGGGACATAAATTCAAGGAGTGTATTTGTATGGGGAACGGATAGGAGAATTAAAAACTAGAGCAACAGAGTAGCAAAAATTGTGGTGGTCTCTGTTTTTAGCTGAAACCTTCAGGCAGCTGATTATCACTCAGTGCTCCATCACAGAGGTATTCAGGGCTAGATGATCAAAATGTCTGCTGTGTGGCAAGTCAGTGTAAGGATCAGAATAAAGATATGCCAAGGAAAAAAGTCAGAGGACAGTTCAACCCATTATTCAGTTGCTCTGAGGACTAGAATTTTATTATTTATGAGGCAGATAAAGTCTGAAGTTCACCATAGTCTCAAAAAGGAATTGCATTTGCATCCTCAAAATTGAGATATCTTAGATGGGTCAATGCTTTTACTCCTGTTTCTCTACTTTATACAAAATAATTTCAACTGTCTTCCAGGTATCTTCTTTATTCTCTTCTTCCAACTATTACACAGGCTGTCCCCAAAATTCAAAGTGCCTTTTTCCTTCTTATCCAAAAAGAGCCAGATGGGTAGTGGGATTCCAGGGAAATTGGCTGGTCTGTCACTTGAAAGAGGTCTGTAAGAAGAGAGATTGCAGATGCATCTTCCATCCTGCCACAACTGAGGAAACAGAGCAGTGGACAGGGAGGAATTGAATATGGATTTGTTTGAAATTGAACCAATTAAGAGTTAAGCATTCACTTCAGAACACACTTCCATAAAATAAAGATGTTAGCTGTGCTTTTTTATTATGAGTTGAGCTCTTGCTCCCTTCTGTCAGAACTACAGAAAGTTCCCAAAGATCTCTAATGTTGGCTGGTTTGTGAGGACAGGAAGGAGAATACATTTGAAGGGACACAACAGAGAAGCAAAAAAATTAGAGCACGACAGGAACAAGTCTCCTATAATGGTTGTGTTTGTATTTCAGACACCTTTGGAACAACTGTCACAGCAAATGGTACAGCTCAAGACATTTAAACCCTTTGATCATAGCTATTATACATAGCTATAGCCTTGGAATGAGATTTTTCAAAATTCAGTAGGAATTTGATAAAATTAATGTGTTATTGGTGCATGAAACAAAAAGAAACATTGCGGATAATCAGCATTGCCGGAGGTCAGACATCCAATTATTTGAGGACTAGGAACAGCAACATTATGTCCGTTACCAGAGACTACTTAATCTTTAAAATGCTTGTTAGAAACATTAATTAATTCTGGCTATATGTGTTTGTGATATTTAAATATTGCACTCCCATGTGAAAGGATTAGCTGAGACAAAAAGAATGGCTTGACTTTCAAAGGTACAAAGCAGCCTAAGATCAAAGACACAGGTTGTCTCTTACTGGGAGTTTGACAAGTACCTAAATATTTTTAATGCCATTGACTGTCTAAGGAAACTTTGGAATACCCCATTTGGTACCATAGGTACTTAGATATTTTTGAAAATCTGGCTTCCTGTGTCTTGCCTACTCATGTGCCACATCAGAGGTAGTCAGACTGGGGTTAGTGTGTCTCAGAGCACCTGCACTGATAATGTTTCCTAGCATGTTTAGGTACCTTTTCCAAGCCTGATGCTGCCCTGAATTGTGACACAGAAAATAGCCGTTCAATTAGGCTCAGTACAGCTACCCTTGGGGTGCACCTACATGATAATTTACACCATATTTTGATTCCTAAAAAATTTTTGAGGCATCTGATATTAAAAAATGTCTAAAAACTTGCCTTTCTAGAATGTTCACTGGAATGAAATTTTCACTCTTACAATACTGCTGACTTGGGTTTGTCCTACGTTTCTTTGAGTGAATATAGTGGGACTTCTTTTGTTACAGACCATGAAGAAAATAGCTACCCACAAACCCTGTTTTCAGTTGCTCTAGACCTTATCAACGGTGCCCTGCAGCCCTTGCAAAGGAGTGCCATTGTCATGTACTCAAATCCATTGAATCCTCTTTCTGAGATCATGTTATGCTAAAATATGTCTTGTGTAATTGTAAGTGTTTGATCTCTTCTGCTCTCGAATCCCATCAGAGAGAGTCATGGCTGTTTGAGAAAGACAGGCCTGCAGACACACTGTAAATTTTGGAATATGATGAGCATATATATATGGAATTTTGGAATATGATGAGCATCAATAGCACCTTAGTGCTGCATTGCAGTCCTTAATACACAGATTGTGGTAATTCTATCCCAGACACTTGCATCTGTGTGGGCATGGTAGCACAGAAATTTCATAGGGTGCAAATATCCTCCATATAGTGAAGGCTTGAGCCAGAAATGGAATTCCTACTTTTTAAATTATTTTTTTTCAGTTTCTGAGATTTCTGTTTCAGAAAATAATATACAAACACAAAAGCTCTGCCCAATGTTCAATTGTGAATCAAAGAGGAAAGACAGCCCCTTGAATAACATTTCAACAGAGCCTTTGGACAACATTTAATCCACTCTGTGCAATCCAGCTGAAATCTATTTGATGTGCCCCCAAATCAGCTTGATAATGAGCTCATAACAGTTTGTTGATAGCAGGCTGGCTGACTCATAAGCTGCTTGTCACTATTTCATAAGTGATATGTGAGTCACAGATTTAAATAAATTCAATATAAGAAATATTGGGGAGTCAATAAATCTGACTGTTTCTTATTAATCTATCCAAACATCTCCTGCACTGTCATTCTGCTTTTTCATATTTTGCTAAGCCCATCTTCTTACTGGAATTTACTGTATATGCAAAACCAGCAGTGCAAGCGAGATGGTAATCAGAGCATAAAACAGACACATGCACTCTCCTAAGTATTAATAAGTTAGTGGGGGTGGATGGAAAAGAAATGGAAAATAAAACAGATACTCAGATAATTCCAGAATGACAAAAGTTATGTAATGGTCAAATTAGAGTTCTTTGAAGTAGTCTCTGGATGAACTAAATACATAGCACATGGCGAAAATTGTGTGGCAACTGCTGTGGTAGAATTTGTCTTGATTAAGACTCCATATGAAAAGATAAATCTTTCTAAGTAGAAATAAGAGTTCGGTGAATTGAAGCCAAAAATTCAGCATACCATTTGAGTTCAGGAAGTGAAGTAAATACGAGTTTGCATAATATATTATAAACTGCTGTATTGCATTAGGAAAATTCACAATGTCTGTATAGTATACTCTCTGAAAATAAGATAGAACAGTTCCTAAACTTGCCTTTTAAATTTTAAAAAATCAAGATTCTAAATAATACTGCGGTCTTAGCATCCCTAAAATGAATTAAAACCTTTTTGTTGCTTTGTAAGGCCTGGGTCGTGTTTCTGACACAATTTGTATCCTCCATATCTAGAATGCACAATACTTCAGAGTCATGGTAGAGAATGAAGTTTCCCAACTGGCTTTAGTCTGAGCTGACTTGTTCTTTCTGACCAAAGTGTGAAAACCTATTACTGACTGTAGTCCATGGATGAGTTAATCCTATATGAGTAAAGCATTTAACCGAAAAGCATTTTCTTACAAAGTTGATAAGTGTAAGCCCTTAATTAAAAAATGCTCAACAAACAGAAACCCCACAATGATTCATCTACATTCATTGAAAAGCAAGACAAAAACTGGCACAGCTTCACGCCCAAGGCAAACCTCTGGGCAAAAAGATTTGGAAAATATTTTAGACCAAATGTTCAATACCCATAATATACGCTAATTGATACAGTATTTTTCCTATTACCTGTTACAGTTATATTTAATAACTGCATCAGCACTTTGTAGCTGATAATTATGTATGTAATAGAAGAGCTGAGGCTAGTCATAAATACAGTTGTGTAGGCAAATGGAGATGTATTTACCTTGTCAGTGCCTCCGGGTCTTGACATTACTTCTAGATTTAATTTTTTTTTTTGTCTTGATGTAATTCATGGACTCTGGGACTTTTCCCATTTTTTTATGAAGGAGTGATTATTCTCCCACGGTCAGCTGATCTAATTTTAATGAAAAGAGGCCTTTCTTAATAGTACTGGAAGCGCTTCATTGTTGAGATGCTTAAATTCAGAATTTACATTGTTTTTCATCCCCTACAAAGCCAGTAGAACCATATTTTGTTTATGTATTTATTTGGTGGCTTAAACCAAGAATTTGGATTGGGGGAAAGAAGCAAACATAAACAAAGACTATTTTGTGCTCTTCTATAGAAGTTTTCAGGAACTTTTGTGGTCACTTTTTTGTAACCTTGTACATTTTATACTCCAAACCATTATTAACAAGGAATGACATTGAAGCAGAGCATTTGTTAGAATACACTAGTGAATATTTGAATTTTGTTTAATTCAGAGTATGCAGGGTGTAACTTGTGATGTAAAGCAGTGCAGCTCCATTTAATTTACTGTCACCAAACTTGAAGTGCCTTGTACTATAGTCTTAGAGTTTTCACAGAATCACAGAATATCTAGGTTTAGGAGGGACCAGTGGAACATAATATTTAATATTATTCTCTGTGTTAAAATGTGGAGAATTGTTAGGTAGATGGATGGTTCCAAGGACCTACTCACACATATAACACTACTCGGTCATGTTTAACATAATTCACACAGTTAGACAACTTAACCAAACATTTCCCTAGAATTATAATTGTAATATGGCATTAGTGTGTTTATTATCACAGTCAGATATAATGCAATGGATCAGTTTTAGTCATGGGGTAGATTATGTTGGTGCCTCCTCTTCCCCTCCTCCTCGGGCTCTCGTAGTTCTTGAAAAACCTTGACTGAACAAGATGAGCACTCCTTTCCTGTACCAGGACTTTTTTGCATGATAAAGGTGGGAACAATTCTGAATGCAAGAGCTGACTGAGCAAGGTGGGAAACAAAGGATAAGCAATTGACTTTCTTATCCTTGGTCAATCATTTACCTGAATCCTACTCCACGTGAAATGGCACCATTGTCACTGCATTTTTTGTAAAATAACCCCAACCCTCCAATAGTTACCAACTTGAGATAGGCAAGGTTAGAAATTTATGGATGAGTAAAGTGAATCACCTTGTGATCTGGTGAAGAGCAATCTTAAGTAAGGCCCTTTTGAGTTTCCCTAGGCTGCCACAGCTGCACAGTAACTCCAAGTGGGATGCTCACCATCATTCTTGTTTGTGATACTTGAAAGAACATTGCTGACAGTGAGAAGTAGGCTGACTCTTTCAGGCACAACCCATGCCTGCAGAGAAACATCAAGAGATTTGACATGAATATTTCACTGAACCTCAGGGAAATTTTTGATGGGTACCTTTACATGCTTACACATGTAGATGAATAAATTTCAGTGCCTCTATGTGTGTGAATTGATTATGGTATGAAAGTTGTTACTGTGGATCTATAATCAAGTTGTCAAAATTGTAGTAAGTCCTGTTGAATCACTTTGTAACTGTAAAATTAGTCAATGATTAAGTGCTTCTAAAATACTTTGTAACCTTATACTTTTGCATCCATATCCTTTGTACCTTCAATCTTTTGCAAATCCTCACTCTATGTAAATATTCTTAGTTGATTCTAATCAGATTTGCTTGTGTATCCTTCATCTAGGTTGTAAGCAATAGAGTGAACTTTCCTATCAAGCTCTGTTAAAGTTTCAGTTTCACAAATTTATATTAAAACCTGCTATTTGCCATTACCCTTGATGGTGATTCTTTAGGCATCCAACTGCTTATTCATGACAATAGGCTACCCTTTTATTCATATTCCCCAAATAACATTAAACCCACCTCTGCAAAGAAGGTCAAGCTGTTTAGAAGGTGCAGCCAGCCCTCTAGTGTGGGCTTGGGTGCTCTGGGTGTGCCCCCGTTCATGATCCTCCTCTGCCCCATGCATGGCACTACGGGTGCAGAGGTAACATCCTGCTACACATCCTATTTCTCCTCTAGCTGTGGTCCCAATGCCTGTGGCCATTCAGGAGATGAAAATGTCCTTGGCATATTAATATTATTTTCAACCAAGATAGAGGAGAAGGATGCAAGGTTTTATGCCCAGGAGCCTTGAACAAACAAAAGAAAATGCTGTTTTGTTTCCAAATGAGCAGCAGCAACAAAGATTAGAGCCCAGTGACCATAGTGTCGTGGTTAGTGCATATGTGTGACAAGAACAATATGCCAGTTCTTAATGAGAAGCAGAAATTTTTGGCTCTGACAATACTGCAAGATTTACAAGTCTTTATAGCCACTTTTAACATGAGAGGCATATGGGATGTTTTTCTTCATCTATACTACAAAAGTACACTCAGACATCAAATGTACATGTGAAAAAGGGGAGAAATCATGCATGTATAACAAAACAGACGGTGTGGTGATGACAATTTGTAGGCTACATATTGAATTTATTTAATTTAATAGACAATAGCCTGTCCTAATGTTTTAAGCCAACAAAGTATTTTCTGGCTCCCAAATGTTAGCTAAAATAACTTTTTTCCTTGTTAATTCCCAGTTCTTGGCTGCATTTTGTGTTAATTTCAAACATATGTCATATACAAAATATGTTAATTTTGAAAGCCAAATCTGGAAGGAGATGATTGTTGAAGTGGCATAGAGAGGTTTGGGACAAACAGACAAGCTCAAAACTGGCAAGACACATTTACAAACCACAATGCGTAATTTTTAAATCTTTTCCAACATATTTCCATGTGCACACAGGCAGGAATGCTGAATGAAAGACAAATGATCTGTAAGAAAATTTCAATATGAAATGAAAACACCTTTAATTTAGACATCTGCTACATTTTAATTTATCCTTGCTTTTAATTTATTTTATTTATAATTTAATTTATATTAATTTATTTAAAATTTTTAAAATCAGGATGAAAATAAGGGTAATTGAAATGTGATGGTGTTTATGATATATATTTACACTTTACTGAAACAACTGCTAGTGAAATTGTCCATAGAATGGCAGCTTGTTACGATTTTTGCAAAATCCTATAGATTAAAGTCAATTCAAAACAATTGCACTTTACTTGTTTATTATGCTGGTTTACAGAAGTGTTATCTTCTCAAAAATACTCCATGAAATATTCATACCAGTTAAAAATAATCTCTTTTCAATTTGACCTCCTCTTTATGAGTTTAACCCAACTTATTCAATTTCACAATCTGTTCACAGTCATTTTTGTTTCTTAAACTTTTTTGTACAAAAATATTTACATCTATTATATATAACAAGATATATATATGTGAGAATAAGCATGTGTGTTTAATTTTTAAACTACTACTACACTTATTTGTGCTTGCATACTATTGAGATGATTGTAGCAGTAGGACTTAATATCATTTAATACACATAAGAATTTTGATCATGATGGACTTAATTCTAGAGATATGTCTTTAAATATAAATAAATATAGCTGCTAACTGAAGTGTAAAACCCCTTCAAAAGAATACAACACTGCAGCATAAGAGAGTACTGTAGGGAGAGACTGAGTATCTGAAGATAAGAATATAATCTTGATTCTGTTTTATTAGTTGGATGCATTACAACACATATTAAGGGAGCATTTGTCCTTTACCCTATATTTTCTAATTCTTTACTTAGATTTTTTTTCTACTTCTTTATTGAGAATTCCTTTTCTCTGTGATTTAAGCATACATGTCTCTTAAAGATCTGAATTGGAAAAAAAATTTCCTTGTTGTGTTAAAATTTTCCTTAGTTGGGCATTCTGAAAAATTTTGGTAGGAATTATTTATAATGCCAAGCATCACAAAATATATATCCGGTATTAAACTATCTAAATATATTAAAAATTTTAGTATAAGAGTAAAAGCATAAGGAAACAAGACTATAAAATCTAAAGTAACTAATTTACAGTGAGAAAACCACAATTTCTGACATTATAAAAATGGAAAGAGTGAAAATAAATAATTCTTTTTATAAACCAAAACTTTTCTCTGTCAGAATACTTTGACTTTACTAAGACTATATTTTTTGGCAGAAAATGATTGCATTCAGCAAAACAATTGCTCACCTCTCACCTAAATTAAGTAATATTCTCCTTTGAGAGCCAAGATATGAATAACTTTTGTAGGTGGGCAGTTCCACATTTATTTCTGCTTATAGTAGTTGATATCCTGCTGTCTCAGACAGACATAATTTCCAAAAATGCTGAAGAATACACCATTACAGATCTGCTGTCTGAACGAAGGCAGAAATTAAAAAAGAAAGAACTGACAGAAAGATTGTCAGGCTTCCTTGATGATTTGCCTGGATGCCAAGGGAAAATAAGCCCAGGTAATGCTGTGACTTCTAACATAAAGCAATTTCTGCAAAAATCCAGTGGAAAGATGGTAACTGAAGCATACTTACTTGTCTTGGAAGTCGATACACAGAATTACCTTGCCATCAGGTACTGTAGGATGGTTAGTTAGACATCATCCATTATACAATGAAAATAAGTTTACAATATTGGACAATTAAAACAAACAACAAATAAACACCAATCCAACCAAACAAACCAAGAATCCAACCAAACCCACTGTAAATAAGCTTTGATACATAAAATGTATGGAATATAGAAGTCTGATTGGGAAAGCCTGAAATATACTTAAGTGCAACTCTGGATCTTTCAAAATTATACCAATAAAAGGTTCTCCTTTTAGACTGGTTGTATTCTGTACCTTGATCCAGTACCTAAAGTTCTGTACCTTAAGTCTCTTAGACTCCTCTTGCTCAAGGGAAAGACACAGACCTCTCCATGAGGATATTCATTCTGTCTCTCTTGGATTGCTAACCCAGATGTACAAGTCCCCTCTGTCTGTTACATTTTATTCTTTAAACACAACAAGAGAAATTTATAAGATATCAAGAGGACAAATAGCCCAAATTAGACATTTACTGCTGAGATAATTAGAATTACTGCAGTTCTGTTCAGAGGGATTGGTCATTTGGAAGTGGGGTAAGAAAATATTTATGTCCAGTATGTAAAATGAGAAAGAAACTTTTTACTTGAGCTTTCTTCTCAGTACTCCAGAAAACATTTAAGTGTTTTAGCACTTAAAATACTTAAGTAGCTTAGCATTGAATTCGTGTGTGTGGAAATAGCAAGTTTGTGAATAGACCAGTTCTCTTTCTACAGATACTAAAATGCTCTTCATACTCTCACATAGTCTGCAAAAAATAGCAGGGGATGGCAAAACAGACAGGGGCAGCAAACAAAAGGACGGTGTCCTACATCATGAGAGCATGGGTGATACATTTACTGTCCTCAAGCAGGGATTGAAAGAAGTGACATTCAGTACTCAGAACCAGGAGACCTCAGCTATTCTGTTAATTCAATGTAAGTTTTGCTTTTTATATAGGATTTATTTTTCTTTACTCAAATTAATTGATCTCTTGTTCTGAAATTCATACTCAGAGCTAAATAGCAATTAAATTGTATCTTCAACAAAAGATCCAACTCAAAGTGAAACAAACACAGCTTTATTTTTTGTTAATTAGATGGAAAACACATGAAACTTGAGAAGAGAATAAGAATTTATATGGTCTTGGTGAGCTGATACTTTACAGAAGGAAAAAAATATTGCAGAACTGAAATTTATCAAATTAATCAAATTATTTTGATTTTAAGCTTACATAAATTTTTGGTTATATTTACACTCTTAGATTTGGATAATTCATATCTTCTATAAATTTCATAAAAGTCACATTGGCTCAAAGAAAGAGTTAAAGAAGAATTTTTTGTTTACAATGACTCAAAATAAAATCTTGAACCCATGTGCAATTTTTTCAGAAACTTAACTTTACTCATGGGATTGAAAATACAATGATTTATAGAGAAAATTGCCCATAAATTCTCATTACTGAGCTTTTCTTATATGCTTATACATTTTTTTAAAACCCAACCATGTGGGCTGAAATTTTACAAACTGAATGTCCATTGCAGACTGCTCTCAATAATTTGTTCCTCACTGTTTCTCTGAAAGAAGTTCAGACATTTACATTATTTCTGAGAGACATTATCTTTTTGCCTTAAAAGAATGGCTAATCTACCCTTTGAGAAGCTCCATTGTTGAGTTTTTGGGACAGTTACTTGAATCTGGGATTCAAGAAAGTTTGCTATGCCATAAGAAATGAAAACTTACACTATGAGTTTAAGACAGTATAGGTAAGGATTGCATATTCAGTTCCAATTCTGGGAGAGCATCACTGTATGTTTGACTTTACAGTCTAAATGATTTTTTTAACCACTAATATTTCTAGGGTTTATTAAATATATAGCAAATGGGGTTCTGTTCAGCAGTTCCATTAGCAGTTCCTAGAATGTACATCTGGGTCTTCAGGAAAAGCTAGACTTTTGGGAAATATTGAGTGTGTAACTGCTTACAGATATACAAGATAAAATTTTTCCCCAATCAGTCTTCTTTCAGTACTGTTTAAAAATCATCTGTTCATTTCATAGTCATTTAGAACCTTATGAATCATTGCACCTTTACTTAACTAAAAACAAAAATTTCAAAAATAAATACAAATTATTATGAACCAATAAGAAGATAGTTCATAAAATAAGACCTAGAATTTAGCGGTCCTATCTTTATGGATTGAGACTTAGTGAATTTTTAATCCACTGTGAATATGTATCAAGATTAGTTAGCATGTGAGACTATATGAAACAGATAAAATTTTCCATTCCTTGTCAGTACCAATATTGTTGACAGAAGAGCTCTTTGACAGTGTAGAACAGGTTTTCATTTGGGTAACTTTAAACACATTTAAATACTTAATTGATTTTTTTATGAACATATTTGACATCAATAGAAAAATATCATTATAGACAGCAATCGGATTCTTTAATTTCAAAGAGGTTTCAAACAAGGGTGGCAGATTTTCTACGTACCCTTTTTGCATGTTAACCTCTTCCAAAAATACTAGATTAAAAAGATAGAATATGCATTCCTTTAAAAAAATAAAGCAAACAATATATTGATATAGATTCAATTGGATTGTAAATTGCATATTTTTAATGGTAGAAAATATTTTCCTATTATGAAGCTCTGAAAATATATTGTGTCAACATTATAGCAAAACAATTTTTGCTGGCAGCTTTGTGTTCAATATTCTGATTCCTGGTGTTTCAAAGAATCTAATGAGCTTCTGAATAGTGTGCTCTATTTGGTACATTACAAATGCATATGTTATAAGATTTTTCAAACTTCATAATACACAAGATGCATATTAGTTTGTGAATATCTGTGCATTGTCAATATCATATGCTTTGGCAGTTACTCTTCTACAAAAAAGATACTACTTGCCAGGACTCTTCCTACTTTTATCTTTACCTTTTTTAGTTCTTTTTTCTTTGAAGACTTTCTTTTTTTCTGAATTTCTGTATGTCCTTTATACAGATAGTATTATTGATGTCTGATGAGTGGGAAGGGTACAGAAAACTCTCAT
>VXBS01010385.1:104714-134188 GCA_013400255.1 Sitta europaea
AGACACAGAAAGCAGAACTGATATTACCACAGCAGAAGAAGATTTGATCTCAGGTCATAGACCATTCTATTTTAAGGTACATTGTCCAATTCCTGCTAAAACATCATTTGAACAGTGGAAATTTTAGGAGCAGCACTCACAGAGCAGTTCTGACTTTGAGAATTGTACTGTCTGGGTTCTCCTTTGTCCCAGGAAAGAAAACTGGAGATTTTTCTGTCACTTTCTATATGACTTTATAGCATATGGAGGTGTGTTTCTGCCTAAAATTCTGTAATTATGTTCTTTATATGTATTAATGCTATTTTCTAATAAAAGCATTACTAACTTTAATGGAACTAAACAACTTCTTAGAATTATATAAGCACTTCAATTTCTGAACCCTCAGATCCCAATCTTCTTTAAATATGTCAGTCGGTGTAGTCTGGTTTTCCTAGGCCTGCAGTTTCTAAGTTCTAAGTTCTATTCCTTCGTGCTGTTTTGGTTCTGGAAGTTTATTCTCACAGTTTGAGCATAAACATTGCCATTGTCTCTGTAACAAAAGCTTAATTATTTGGATTCCTTCTGTGGGACGGACTTCCTCTGATGTCTCTCAGCTTTGGTCAATGCGGGTGAAGAGTTCTATCGCTCTCCCTACTAATAAGAGTGGCCTGTCCAAAAAGATATAAAAAGGGGTGAGTTGTTTGCATTAATGGGAGTCAAATCATGTTCTAAAGAGGAATTTGTGTCATGTTGTCACTCACCACAGCGACAAGTTAGAGCCTTATACAGGAAAATTCCAAAACAGCCTTATACGGAAAAATCAAATCATGGCATTATTAAGGTTGGGAAAGGCCTCCAAGCTCTCCAAATCCAACCTTTGGCCAAACACTGGCACACCAATTAAACACAAGCACTAAATGCCATGTCCAGTCATTTCTTGAACACTTCCAGAGGAGTTGACCCCACCAGCTCCCTGGAAAGCCTGGTCCAATGCTTAACCACACTTTCAGTGAAAAAATTTGTCCTCATCTTCAATCTGAATTTCCCATGGTTGTAGGTTGAGACCATTTCTACTTGTTCTGTCACCAGCTGCTCTGGAGAAGAGGCAAATACCTGTCTTGCTGCACTTTCCTTTCAGGTAGTTGTAGAGAGCTGTAAGGTTTCCTTTGCGTCTTCTCATCTCCATGTTAAACATTCCCAGCTCTCTTAGGCTCTCATCCTCAGGTTTACTCTCTAGACCCTACACCATCTTTGTTTCTCTTCTCCAGATGTGCTCCAGCAACATTTTTTTTTTCCAAAACTGAAAACTAAAAAATATCTTGCAAATGTACTCCTGCTCATTGTTTATACTTGCTAAATGAAATAAGACTAAAGAACAGCACAGGACAAATGGAAATTTTGAAAAAGCCTTATTTTTGAGGGCATGCTTTGGAAACACTGATGTAGTAATGTGCTTTTTCAAGTTTTAAAAGTTTTGTTAAAAGAGTTTTTCTGTATATCCTCCCCTTCCCCCACCGTNCCCTTGGTTCTAACTGGGAAACTGAGGCAAGGCTGGGCAGACACAGATACACCCCGCAATACACTGACATTAAAAAATGAGCTTTGATAACAAGCTCAGTTTGGTGGAGCCTTGCTATTCTGTGAAATAATGCTAGCTTAATTCAAAACAGGTCTACTGTCAGATGTACAGAATGTAGTTGTAGATATGAGAATTGGAATTCACTCAAGTCTCAGTTTCTTATATAAATGCCTTTAGTTTCTTAAGTACATGCCTTTAGTTTCTTAAATAAATATATGAAGATAGAAATTTAATGGATTGCATTTTCTTTTTAGGTATAAAACCATGAAAACTTTACTGAGACAAATAGGTTCATACAGTTGGAACTGAGAGAATACTTTCACTCAGATCCTCCCCATGCACCCAAACAATTGAAAATGTGTTTTTATTGAATAGGAGGAAAGGTTTGTGCTGCCAGCTCGTATTCATATACAGTGTTGGTGTTTACAGAAGGCTGGAGAACTCTACTAAATGTCTTACAGAGCTTGTCGTTGAACATGAACATTCAAAATTTTCACACCAGTTCCTACCTACTGGAGGTGAAAACTGTGTGTGCATAAGGGAGGGTTCATTACTCTCATGAGGTTCTCTTGAGCTTTGCAGAGTGTGACAGGTGAGCTACAAGGTGTACAATGAGAACATCCTCTTCTCACTCTCAGAGTATGGCGTGGCAGCCAGCTGGGTATCCCTGGTGTCCCTGACACCCATACTTGATCTGGGGAGCTAGTGCACTTAGGTTTGCATACCACTCAATTGCCATCCTCACACCACCTTTGCAAGCTAGTAAATTACAGGTACTTTTGTCCTAAAAGCCAAGGTAAATGAAATACGGATCATCTGTGAATGAATTGTAGGCTGTCATTTTTGAAAACAATGGGACAACTAAAGGCTTCCACTTTAGATGGAGTCTGGTGGAAAGCTGCAGTAAAGAATATTTTGTGCAGTTCTTCCCAGGTTTCCTTCCACCTCTGTCATAGTGTCCTGGTTTAAGGCAAATTTGGGAAGAAACCTCTGAATGGGTCCCTCCAGAAAGCAAATCCAAATGGCCCCTCCCCCAACAGGTTCCAGAAAGATTTTCCTTAGAGGAAAGTGGAAAAAATGTGTTTATCCAACAGACAAAACACAACAAATACCAAAGAACAAAATCTCCCGCTGCTCTGAAGAGATGACAAATCCAGCCAGTCTCTCCTCTGTGAGTGCAGCTCGGCTCCCTCAGCCTGTGTCAGTCCATCAGCACTGGGAAATGCCGGGCACAGGCCAGGCCTGCTGGGACACAGGGGTGAGCTCCTGGTGCTCTGCTGGGGGTTAGTCAAGAGTAGGTTTGAACAGTTCCAAGGAAAAGGAAAAAAACCTCACAGTCCAGAGAACTTCCCTGCTTCAGCTAGCCAAAAATTAACAAAAAGCAAAGGAGAGCTCTCACAATTCCTGAAAGGAATAAAGAGGACTGAGAGAGGCCTTTTTTTCTGTTGGAGGTGAGAGCTCTCTGGTTGGTACTCTAGTTCATATCAAGCTACAGTGAAATAACAGCAAATGTTCTTTGTAAGGAGAGTAATACCAGGACTGAGTGCAAGAGAGTACAACTATGTCAGGTTTTGCTCTTCCTATTTCAGATCCCATAACGAAAAGCTAAAATGAGGTATAACTCAGGTGGATACCACCAGTATTTTGAACTTCTGAACTCTGTGAAGATCATACCTTTCACAATCCCCGTCCCCATGTGGATCTGGGAAGTAATGTTTTTTTCCTCCACATCTGTACACTTACCTTCTCTCATACCCTTTAAAGGCATGATAGACTTGACAGACAATATTAGGCAAAAACATCATCACTTTGAGCTGAATTTGGGTTAATACTTCAGTTACTCAGACAAACTTCTGAAGTATTTGGTTCAGAATGCTGTCAAAGTAAAACATTAATAATAGATGGTTAAAGAGGTAGTAGTGTTTTGTCTCTGGCTGGACTCAAGGCATTCACAAAAACCTCTCTAGCCCTCCCCTCTGCTGCTAGACAGGCAAGAGATGATGTAGATTCTATGAGTTGAGATAAGGACGTGGAGAGGTCATTCACCAAATACCATCATAGACAAAACAGACTGGAAAGCAGAGATATTAACTGAATTCTTTAGTAAAAACATCAGAATGGAATAATGAGAAGTAAAACAGACCTTAAAAACAATTTTCCCACAACCCCCTCTCCTTCCCAGCTCTACCTCCTACCCTCAGTGGTGCAGGGAGTTCGGAAATTTGTGTTATGGTCAGTACATCACACACTGTTTCTTCTGCTGCTTTGGGACATGAATCCTTCCCCTGCTCAAGCATGAGCTCACACAGGAGACAGTTGTACATGAACTTCTCGAGTCTCAGACCATCCAACAGGCAAAAATTCTTCACAAACTTCTTTACTTCAACATGGATCAGTTCCACAGGTCCTTCAAGCACCAAGAAGAGGTGCTCCAGTGTGGTCACAGATCCTACCAGGAAATCTGCTCCAGCATGAGCTCCTCTCTCCACAGGTCTGCAAGTCCTAGCCAAGAGCTTGTTCCCACACAGATTTCCCATGAGATCTCAACCGTCTCTCAGGCATCCACCTGGTCCAGCCTAGTGCTTCTCCGTGAAGGAGGATGCAGGTGGATTTCTGCATCCTTGTGGTCTTCTATGGGCTGCAGGGGCACAGCTCTTTCACTATGGTGAAATGGAACCTTCACAGACCTCAGTGTCTTCAGGATTGTTCTTCTCACACGTTCTCAACCCAATCTTCTCTGGCCACAATTATATCTGAGCAGTAATGGTGGGTTCTGTTTTCTTTCCTAAATATGTTACCACAGAGGTGTTATCACCACTTCTGATCGGGCCTTGCCTTTGCCAGAGGACAATCCAAATTTGGAGCTGTCAGAGATTGGCTCTGCCAGACCTGGAGGAAGCTTCTGGCATCTATCCACAGGTGCCACCCCTGCAGTCTCATCAGTATCAAAGCTAGGCCATGAAAACCCAATACAGAGACTGAAGCTTACCCTTAATTTTCAGTTTATTGATTTGGATACCAAGAGTGAGATATTTGATTATGCAGGTATTCTGCGTAGATTTTTACAGAAGTTCAAAAAATCTGGTATAACAGGCTTGATACTGTTGAATTTATGTCCTCTGGCCTTCTGGGATCACTGGTATGTCATTTTTATGAAATCAAGTTCTATGTTGTTCTACTTGTCCAGCAAACATCTTTTGCAGTTGGTTTGCTGTTTGGGTTTTTTTAAATAAATTTTTATTATTTTCTTGGAAACCAATTGCTATCATTTGCTTTAAGACAAGTCTAAATGTTTCAAACATGCTGCATCAATACATGTGTTTGTTTTCCTGAGCAGTACAAATGACTCAGACTAGTTTGTGTGAGATGATTACACCAGAGTTTCACATTCAAAAAACGTCTACACTATGTCTGACATATTTCAAATAAAAGGTGGGAGGCATTAATTTATAATTTTAGCTGTTGCTAAGACACATTATAGTAAGCAGAACTGCAAGGAACTGCGAAATGATTAACTGGCATTGGGAAGTATGATATTTATTTAAATCTAGTACTGTGTTCACAGTTGCCTTGCACAGGGACTTTGATGTATATGCCAAGATTATAATAATAATACTCTTAAGGTCCATTTAGTGCAAGGCTGAGAAGTCACTCTTCCTGTTCCGTTTACATCAAACTCAGTTTTTCTACTAGCAATGAGAAAATTGATGTTGCTGACAGTATAAATAGAGAGTCCCACTAATTGCTTGCAGGCATTTTCATCAGTCTTCTTTTACAGCAGAGAGGCTGTTCAAAGACTGGCAGTATTAGGTTGTGAAAATATAAATGTAAAACTTGGTATATACAACAGGTGCTCTAAATTAAGATGAATAAATGCAACTGTGTATCAGCATGGAACAAATTCTAAAAATGTTACATGGAGTGCAAATGTTGGTAGTAGATAATTTGTTATCCTTGCTCAAGGGTGAGACTGACACTCATTTCCTGTTCAATCTATTCCAGATTAAACAGCCTTGAAAATCCCAGAAATTCATGAATGTAAGGAAGACATCAACTCTTATGCAGGGTAATGAATACAGATTCACAATGAATTAAGTATTGTTTCATTTTATATTGCTTACCCTTCTCTTAGGATACCCCAAAATAAATTCTACTTAAAAATTCTTAGACTCATAGATAACTAGTTAAACATCTTTCCCTAATTTTTAACTTTTAACTTCTAACACTAGCATTTTGAACTTTTATTAATAAACACAGAAGGGTAGTAACTTCTTGTATTTTTAAGCTATGATTGTAATATAACAGATATTTCTAGCATTATATTTGAATCTGGTGTTTCAAAGAGCCCAAGTGCAGAACTAGTGCTGAACCTGGTGAACTGACAATATGTTAACAAAGAGTTGGCAAATGCCATGCATTCATAACCTGCAGCCTTGGACTGTGAAGCCATGTGGACAAAACCACAGGTGTGTAGTGGCTCACCAGGGCTAATATGGCAATAGTTTACTGTGAGCCACAAAGGGCTTAGGGTCTTCACAACAGCACTCAGCACATTCCCAGCAACAGTTCATCACCTCTAAACCTCTGCCTCTGGCATGGATGTTCATGCAATACTGGTATCATCTGAGTCAAATACATATTCCTTTGGCTGAAAACCTATATTTTCTTTATTGCCATTCACTTTTTTTTTTTTTAAACAGCATCTGGTTGTATATCCAATAAACATTTTCATCTTTGTAGTATGTAGGGAGAATATTATTATAGAATCACAGAACCATTAAGGAAAAGACCTTCAAGATCATTGTATCCAACCCCTGACCAAAGGCCACCATGTCAACCAAACTGTAGCAGTAAGTAGCACATCTAGTCATTTCTTGAACACTTCCAGGGACAGTGACTCTGTCACCTCCTATAGAAGCCCATTGCAGTCTTTAACCTTCATCTAATCCTTAATCCACTCTTTCAGTGAAGAAATTCTTTCTGATGCCTCTCTAATCTAATCTCCCCTGGCACAGGATGAGGCCATTTCCTCTTGTCCTGTCACTGGTTGCCTGGGAGGAGACTGACCCCTATCTTGCCACACCCTCCTTTCAGATACTTGATAAAAACTGTAAGGTCTCACCTCAGTCTTCTTTTCTTCAAGCTGAACACCACCACCTCTGTCAGCCATTCCTCATGTGACTTATGCTCCAGACTCTCAAACAGCTCTGTTGCCCTTCTCTGGACATGCTCCAGCACCGCAATTTCTTTCTTGAATTGAGGGGCCCAGAACTGAACACAGGAATTGAGGGTGTTGCCTCACCAGTGCAGAGTACAGCAAAAAAATCACTCCCCTGATCTTCATGGCCATTACTGCTTCTGACATGACCCAGGATGCCTTTCGTCTTCTTGGGCACCTGGTCATGTTAGCATTCAAGAACACATAATCACAGAATGATTATATGGGTGCTTTTATTGAAGTGCACGGAGGACCGGGGATACCATTACCCAAATCTCGGTTCTGTCTTAGTTGCTTACAGGGTACACCTTTATACTCTTTCAGCCGTTACTAAAAATAAATTTTGCTTAAGCAACAATTTCTATAACAACCTTATCTATGTTGCCCCTTGTACAACCATGTACTAGTCTTATCTAGAGATATCACAGAAACCCCCCTCCTTAATACTAATTCCTGTAACTGCAGATCTTCTTGTTACACCACCCCGAATACCAGACAGGTTGTGCCTGGCTTTCAGAACATCTCTAACTCTATGCTAACAATTTTTAACCCTTACACTATCATTTCCCCCCTTTGAAAACTCTTCACTTTATTACAATAAATTTAATGCTTTCACTATATACAGTCTCTTGTTTCTGGGTTTATACTTGATGTTCATCTTCATATCCACAATTGACGTAAGCGTTGTTGCACACTAGAGATGGCAAATGTGGATGTGGATCCTTGTCTTGTGTCAGTGCTTTCATTATCTTCTGGTTCCAGAATACTCTTTTCTTTATTTCTCCTTTCAGAACTGCATAGATNTTTCCCCCCTTTGAAAACTCTTCACTTTATTACAATAAATTTAATGCTTTCACTATATACAGTCTCTTGTTTCTGGGTTTATACTTGATGTTCATCTTCATATCCACAATTGACGTAAGCGTTGTTGCACACTAGAGATGGCAAATGTGGATGTGGATCCTTGTCTTGTGTCAGTGCTTTCATTATCTTCTGGTTCCAGAATACTCTTTTCTTTATTTCTCCTTTCAGAACTGCATAGATTAACCAAAATGCTAAAAACACAATCAGTTGGACTATTATATTCTCAATAAAAGAGTTGATCCATGAACTCACATTCCATCCTAATCNCTGACCCCTATCTTGCCACACCCTCCTTTCAGATACTTGATAAAAACTGTAAGGTCTCACCTCAGTCTTCTTTTCTTCAAGCTGAACACCACCACCTCTGTCAGCCATTCCTCATGTGACTTATGCTCCAGACTCTCAAACAGCTCTGTTGCCCTTCTCTGGACATGCTCCAGCACCGCAATTTCTTTCTTGAATTGAGGGGCCCAGAACTGAACACAGGAATTGAGGGTGTTGCCTCACCAGTGCAGAGTACAGCAAAAAAATCACTCCCCTGATCTTCATGGCCATTACTGCTTCTGACATGACCCAGGATGCCTTTCGTCTTCTTGGGCACCTGGTCATGTTAGCATTCAAGAACACATAATCACAGAATGATTATATGGGTGCTTTTATTGAAGTGCACGGAGGACCGGGGATACCATTACCCAAATCTCGGTTCTGTCTTAGTTGCTTACAGGGTACACCTTTATACTCTTTCAGCCGTTACTAAAAATAAATTTTGCTTAAGCAACAATTTCTATAACAACCTTATCTATGTTGCCCCTTGTACAACCATGTACTAGTCTTATCTAGAGATATCACAGAAACCCCCCTCCTTAATACTAATTCCTGTAACTGCAGATCTTCTTGTTACACCACCCCGAATACCAGACAGGTTGTGCCTGGCTTTCAGAACATCTCTAACTCTATGCTAACAATTTTTAACCCTTACACTATCATTTCCCCCCTTTGAAAACTCTTCACTTTATTACAATAAATTTAATGCTTTCACTATATACAGTCTCTTGTTTCTGGGTTTATACTTGATGTTCATCTTCATATCCACAATTGACGTAAGCGTTGTTGCACACTAGAGATGGCAAATGTGGATGTGGATCCTTGTCTTGTGTCAGTGCTTTCATTATCTTCTGGTTCCAGAATACTCTTTTCTTTATTTCTCCTTTCAGAACTGCATAGATTAACCAAAATGCTAAAAACACAATCAGTTGGACTATTATATTCTCAATAAAAGAGTTGATCCATGAACTCACATTCCATCCTAATCCTTCAAAGATTTTATTTAACCATCTTGTGGCCAGATTTTCTTGTTCTTTTTGTGCTTCATGTTCTATTTATTTTAATTGATTAATGTCATGTTCTTCATCTGCAGTTACATTTGGGATGTGGATGCAACAGTGANTCAAACAGCTCTGTTGCCCTTCTCTGGACATGCTCCAGCACCGCAATTTCTTTCTTGAATTGAGGGGCCCAGAACTGAACACAGGAATTGAGGGTGTTGCCTCACCAGTGCAGAGTACAGCAAAAAAATCACTCCCCTGATCTTCATGGCCATTACTGCTTCTGACATGACCCAGGATGCCTTTCGTCTTCTTGGGCACCTGGTCATGTTAGCATTCAAGAACACATAATCACAGAATGATTATATGGGTGCTTTTATTGAAGTGCACGGAGGACCGGGGATACCATTACCCAAATCTCGGTTCTGTCTTAGTTGCTTACAGGGTACACCTTTATACTCTTTCAGCCGTTACTAAAAATAAATTTTGCTTAAGCAACAATTTCTATAACAACCTTATCTATGTTGCCCCTTGTACAACCATGTACTAGTCTTATCTAGAGATATCACAGAAACCCCCCTCCTTAATACTAATTCCTGTAACTGCAGATCTTCTTGTTACACCACCCCGAATACCAGACAGGTTGTGCCTGGCTTTCAGAACATCTCTAACTCTATGCTAACAATTTTTAACCCTTACACTATCATTTCCCCCCTTTGAAAACTCTTCACTTTATTACAATAAATTTAATGCTTTCACTATATACAGTCTCTTGTTTCTGGGTTTATACTTGATGTTCATCTTCATATCCACAATTGACGTAAGCGTTGTTGCACACTAGAGATGGCAAATGTGGATGTGGATCCTTGTCTTGTGTCAGTGCTTTCATTATCTTCTGGTTCCAGAATACTCTTTTCTTTATTTCTCCTTTCAGAACTGCATAGATTAACCAAAATGCTAAAAACACAATCAGTTGGACTATTATATTCTCAATAAAAGAGTTGATCCATGAACTCACATTCCATCCTAATCCTTCAAAGATTTTATTTAACCATCTTGTGGCCAGATTTTCTTGTTCTTTTTGTGCTTCATGTTCTATTTATTTTAATTGATTAATGTCATGTTCTTCATCTGCAGTTACATTTGGGATGTGGATGCAACAGTGATCAATTTGTACTTTCAAATATTCACATACTCCATGTTCTTTCAGGAGTAGCATATCTAAAGCCAATCTGTTCTGCAAAGTCATTTTGGTTGTGGCTTGTAATTGTACTTTTAGGTCTCTAAATCCTTCTTTGGTAACTCTTGCCAATCTCTCTACTTGACCTGTAAGTTTGTACAACATTTTCCTATTGTTGTTATTTGCTATGGGACAAACAAAGATTCCAGGGCCCGTTCAAATTTTATGCTACTGGAGGGTTCCAGCCACATCTCTTCACCTTCGATCTTGTTTTCCTGAACTTCTCGTCTTGTCCTTATTTGCAGAAGTTCATGTTTTCCTTTAAATGGGGACCTTTTCCAAATCAGACATAAGGTGGGGAGACCTAAAGGAATTTCTTTTACTTTTCCATCTGCAGGCAGGTGCGTTGTCCAGGTGCCATCACTTACTGCCCATACAAATTGACCTGGACTCTGAATTGTACTTCTACTGCATACTACCCATTGGACCACTCCTCCTATCTTGTAATTTATTTCACCTTGTTTATGTTTGATTCTTCTGCAGGCACATCCAATTCACAAAGCTACTACCAATGGTGGCATTTGTCTTATTTCTTCATCATCAGAAGTGCAGTCATAAATATTGTTACATGCCCACCTATTCACTTTGTCTGCCTCTACTCTACTACTGGTTTCAGGGTTCCATGTCCCTGGATCTGTTTTATTTTCAGAGCCTCCCCACTTAATGCACCAAGGGGTATCTGCCATATATTGGAATTTCTGAAGCACACTCATTGACCATGCACTATTCCAAGTTTCAGCTCGATCTTTTCCTTCCTGCCCTCCACACTTCCATTTCAATACTGGAATTTTTTCTTTAATAACTTGTGCTGATTTTTCATAACACCATCCATAATTTCCTAATCCCCATGCAAACCTGGTAAGTTTTGGGTCAAATTTTCCTACTTTCTTATCACAATACCATATAGATTAATACTTTGGCTCCACAGCATATTCAAAAACTGTCTTATTTCGGTGTTCATAATCTGTTGCAATACACAGCTCACATTTTCATTTTTACTCTGCATTACAGGTAATTTCAATGTTATGATTCCCGAAGTTATTGGATCTCCTGCTGCCTTTGGTATTGGCAGACAAGCAGTTATTTTACTAGTGTTTTGCATATTGGCAAAATCTTTAACCAATCCAATCATCACATTTTCGGCCTGAATGGGATTAGAAACTTTTATCACCTGTGGTTTTGGCTGCACCTCTACATTCCTCTTCATTCTAAAATGAAGAGTTGACAGCTGATCCCTTTGCATTTCACATCCAAAAATAACATTAATTCCTACTAATGGCACTAAAGGCCATAAAATTATCACTGTTACAATCACCAACAGGCTAGACATTTTGAAACAATCAAACCCGCTTTATCTGCAATTTCGTTGGTCCTACAGTTTGCGCAGTCCACAGTGCAGGTGAAATCTTCTTCACTCTGGTATAATGTATCTAAGGATCCAGTCCAGCTACTTTAACCGCTATGAAGGTAGTTAACAGCACTTGATAGGGTCCATTCCTATTTTCTTTCAATGGTTCTTCTTTCCAGGCTTTAATGTACACCTTGTCTCCCGGTTGTATGTCGTGAACTGGATTCTCAAGAGTCAGCAGCCTATTCCACACAAAGGTGTTCCAAAGTCGAGCTAGAGTTTTTCCAAGACACAGAACATAATTATATACTTCTTGTTTCCCTGTAACATGTACATTTGGTTTAGGCTCAGGAAATTTGTATGGTTTCCCATACAATATTTCATAAGGATTGACTGACATCCCGTTTCCAGGCTTTATCCAAATCCTCAGCAGTGCTATTGGTAAAGCCTGTGGCCACTGCAATTTAACCTCTTGGCATATTTTGCTGATTTGTCTCTTCAATGTCTGATTCATCCTCTCCACCTGTCCACTAGATTGGGGTCTCCGTGGTGAGTGAGAGCTCAAGCTGTTCCCTGCAACTTACCTCTCCCACTACTGTGGTCATGAAATGTGGGCCCCTATCCAATGATATTCCTAGAGGCACCCCAAATCTTGGAATGATGTCTTGCAGTAATAACTTGACTGTTTCGTTTGCTTGATTTGTGCAACAGGGAAGAGCTTCTGGCCATCCAGAAAATGTGTCAACTCCTACCTATAGATATTTGTATCCTTGAGTCCTAGGTAACTCTACAAAATCTACGTGCCAATAAGCTCCTGGTTCTGTTCCTACCCAAATTCTTCCTAACTGTGTCTGTCATCTAGCCACTGGATTGTTCTTTAAGCAAATCTCACATTTTGACATTACTGATTTTGCCATTGTAAACATCCGCACTGAGATTAAATTTTGTTCTAACAGCCTCACCAATGCCTCTGCACCCCAATGACACTCGTTATATCTGATTTGTAGAATTTCTCTCATTATCAAAGGAGGTACCACTATTTGTCCCTGTGTAGTCACATACCACCCTTCTGAATTCTTTTGTGCATTTAGTAAGCGTTCCAGTTTCTCATCTTCCATTGAATAATTTGGGTTTGGGGGCAGATTGAATTGAGAGAAATTAGTTTTTAGAGGTATCAATGCCATTGTAGTTTGCACTTTTTGAGCAACTTGTAGGACTGTCCAGTGTCCTTTTCAATTTTCCTCATGAATTTTGGAGTTTCCTGATTGGTGAGCTTTACAGTGCATGATTGCTACTTGTTCATGTTTTTGCACTGCTTTTATTAACTGCAGGACTGCATCTTGATGCTTAATGTGTTGCCTTGAGAAGACAATAGTCCTCTTTCTTTCCACAATGCCCCATGTACATGCACTACTCCAAAAACATATTTTGAAGGAGTCCATATGTTTACTTTCTTCCCGTCTCTTAGTTTCTAATGCCCTGGTTAAGGCAACTAGTTCTGTTCATTGGGCAGATGTATTTGCTGGCAAGGCCTTTGCCTCTACCACTGCACCTATTGTTATTACCCCATATCCAGCATAGCTGGTCCCGTTCTCTACAAAACTGCTCCCATGTGTAAACAGCTCCCAGTCTGGCTGTCTAGTGGGATGTCTTTCAGATCTGCTCTAGCTGAACAGGCGTGTTCTATCACTTCCACACAGTCATGCTCTATCGAGCCTTCCTCAGTGGTGGTACCTGGGAATGAGGCTGGATTCAAAAGGTTACTTGTCTTTAATGGGACATAATCCTGTTCAGTCAGGATTACCTGGAATTTCATCACCCTGCTTGGAGATAGCCAATGACCCCTCTTTTGCTCTAAAACAGTTGCTACCATATGTGGAACATAGATGTCTATGTGCCTACCCATTGTGAGTTTTCTGGCTTCTTGTATCAGCATCACAGTGGCTGCAACCGCCCGAAGGCCGCCCAGCACTCACGTTATCAAGTTGTTTGGACAAGTAGCCCACTGGCCTTTTCCAGCTTCCCAAACTTTGGGTCAGCATTCCCAGTGCCAGACGTTTCCTCTCATGTACAAACAGCTGAAACTCCTTAGACAAATTGAGCAATCCTAATGCTGGAGCAGTTGTCAAAGCCTCCTTCAGTTTGAGGAAGGCCTCTTTCTGTGGTTTGCCCCAGGTAAATGGCTGCATCTTCTGGGCCTCATACAGGGGTTTTGCAATCAGTCCATAGTCCATGATCCACAGACGACACCATCCTGCCATCTCAAGGAAGACTCACAACTCCTGTAGGTTCTGGGGTTCTGGAATAGCACAAATAGCTGGAATATGGTTAGTACCCAGCTTCCATTGTCCTTGTGAAATCTCACATCCTAGGTAAACCACTTAGGTCTGCCAGGCAATTTGTGCCTTTTCTTTAGACACCTTATATCCTCCCATTCTCAGTTGGTTTCAGATTTCAATTGTTACCTTTATGCAGGTTGTTTTCTCCTCTGTAGCTATCAGGATATCACCAACATACTGTAACAGTAGGTATTGTTCTCTTGGTACTTCCCACTTTTGTTCCAAATTTCCAACTCCTTAGCTAGCTGGCTTCCAAATAGAGTTGGGCTGTTCTTGTATCCTTGTGGGAGTTGCGTCCAGGTGAGCTGAGTTTTTCTCCCATCCTCTGGATTTTTCCCACTCAAAGGCAGTTTCCTGCTTTCTTTGTCAAGGGGTATGCAGAAAAAGGCATCTTTTAAATCAAATACAGTAAACCATTTGTATTTCTCTTTTGCAGATGTAAACAATGTGTAAGGATAAGCCACCACTGGGTAAATATCTTTAGTTATTCCATTTATTGCCCTCAAATCTTGTACTAATCTGTATTCACCATTTGGTTTCTTCACTGGAAAGATTGGTGTATTAAATTCTGATTCACATTCTTCTAAAATTTGTTATTTCAAAAATTTATCAATGATCTTTACTATCNATATCCTCCCAACACCATTAATCTTGCAGTGTCCAGATTCTGGCTAACCTGATTGCCTTGGTTAAACTGATTCGAGCATTCATTTTTCCAATGTCCCTCTTGTCTGCAATAAGCACATTGATTGATCCCTACTCTTGGCAAAACCGATCCCCCTCATCCTCTGCCAAGTCCAACACTCCCCAGTCCACGACCACCCCTGCTGTGTCCTCTGAAACCTGGGGTTTCTCTTCCTTGTATCACTGCCAAAAGATTTTGCTGCTGCCTTTTATTAGCTTCTTTTTCCCTGATATTATATACTTTCCAAGCCACTTCAAGTAATTTATTCAAATTCCTTAGTTCCTCTCCTTCTAATTTCTGCAATTATCTCCTGATATCATCCTGTGACTGCTCAAGAAAAATGAGAGCAAGCTGAACTTTCGCCTGTTCTGTTTCTAATTGGAGATCTGTATACTTTCTTGCTGCCTCCTTAAGCCTTTCCAAAAATGCTGTAAGGGATTCTTTCTTTTCCTGTCTTAACTCATACAATTTAGACCAATTCATAGTTTTAGGCATAGCATTCTGAACCCCTATCTGGACCAGCCTTTGATATCTGTTCAGCCTCTGCATGTCCTTATGAACATTTGGATCCCATCCTGGATCCTCAGTCGGAAAATTCTCATCTAGAGTCCCCATCACCAGCCCACTTCTGAGATCTTCTCTTGCTCTCTCTTTGGCTCCTCTAAGCACCATGTCTTTCTCAGTAGAGTCCATAAATTATCTAATATTAATTGTATATCATCCCAGTCTAGATTCTGAGTTTTCATAATCAGTTTTATCACCCTTGCTACTTTATCAGGATTTTCTCTATATGTTCCAGCTGATTGCTTCCAAATAACCAAATCTGCAGGGGAGAAGGGTACTTCTACAAACATTGGCCCTTCCACTCCTACTCCTTGTCTCAAGGGGGCAATCACAGTCCACTTTTTTCTGCCTAAATCCTTTCCCATTTCACACAGGACTGAGGCAAGTTTTGAACGAGTCTGATGAGATATTGGTGTTGTTGGTTCATTATCATCATCCCCACTACTTCTGTCTTCCCCCTCAGCATTTTTCTTGCTTCTTTGCTTAAATTTTGATAATCTCCCAGGGAAGAAGGATCAGGTGAAGGAGGGAGAAGAGGGTAAAGAGGGACAGGTGAAGTAGGATTAGGTGAAACAGGGTTAGGTGAAATAGGATTGGACAAAGTGGGGGCAGATTGGATGGATTCAAGTTCTCTCCGTCCTGCTGAAGCTACTTGTAAATCAACATTCATATTGTCCCCCTGCCTGGCACAAGCTTTCTTTTAACACCATGTGCTTTGAACAATACTTTCCTTTTACACAAGCCTCACATTTGTCACCCACACATGTTTAATCCATCAATCCACACTCAATCTACCATTCTGGCTTGTCTCACAAATAAAAGAACAAATCAACATATGGGACTTCATCCCACTTTCCCTCTTGCTTACAGAACCACATCAACTGTAAAATGGTATTATACTGCAAAGATCCATTTTTTGGCCACTGTTCTCCCCCATCCAGGTCCTGTCCTGGCCACCATGTATTGCAATAATCAATCAGCTTTACTTTACATAAATCTTGCCCAAAATTACCCTCTTTCCAATGTGCTAATAAGCACCCCAATGGAGAAGCACATGGTATAGGGGCATTGCTGCCTACACCTAAAACCCCTTTAAGCTTCTCCATATTACAGCTACAAACACCACTGATGCCGAACCTGCAACGCTTTTGCGGTTGTCTGACGGACAGCGCCTAGGCTGTCCCACAGGGGTTAATTTAGCCCAACTGAGCCTAGCTTTCACCGCGTCTTATTGGCAGGCACCAGTTACAGTACACCCCAACCATGTGTACATCTTACCAGACCAAACTAAAAGCACCTTACCTCTCAGGGTTGCATTGTGAGCGGCGGACATGGTCGCAGTGCTGATGGACTCCCCGAGAAAACCTCAGTGCTGGCAGGAGCGATCGAGCTGCACACTCACAGCAGCACTCACAGGGTCCCAACTCAGTCGCCAAAAAGTTAGCATTCAAGAACACATAATCACAGAATGATTATATGGGTGCTTTTATTGAAGTGCACGGAGGACCGGGGATACCATTACCCAAATCTCGGTTCTGTCTTAGTTGCTTACAGGGTACACCTTTATACTCTTTCAGCCGTTACTAAAAATAAATTTTGATTAAGCAACAATTTCTATAACAACCTTATCTATGTTGCCCCTTGTACAACCATGTACTAGTCTTATCTAGAGATATCACAGAAACCCCCCTCCTTAATACTAATTCCTGTAACTGCAGATCTTCTTGTTACACCACCCCGAATACCAGGCAGGTTGTGCCTGGCTTTCAGAACATCTCTAACTCTATGCTAACAATTTTTAACCCTTACACTATCAGTCACACGCTGGCTCATGTTCAGCTGCTGTTACCAGCACCCCCAGGCCCTCTTTCTCCAGGCAGCTTTCCAGCCACTCTGCCCCCAGCCTGTGGCCCTGCATGGGGCTGTTGTGACCCGAGGGCAGGACCCTGCACTTTACCTTGTTGAACCTCATACCACTAGTCTTGGCCTATCGATCCAGCCTGGCCAGATTCCTCTGCACAGCCCTCCCACCACCTTTCAGCAGATGAACACTCTAATTCAACTGAAAATTGCATTACAGCTGCCCACTGTGAATGCATTCATCTATTGTACATTTCCTTCTCTGTGTTTAAAAATTCAGTTTTCTTAAGCCTGCCTACCTACAGAATACCAAGTGGATTTCAAAGTGGATTAATTTGTAGGTTTAGTAGCCCAATCAGTAGCAATCATGAATAATTCTTTCTCTACCATGAACCACAAGGGTAGGGAACCTGTGACCCAGAGATTGAATACAGTCCATGCCTGTATTTCCTCAGGCTCATTGCCACTTCTTTTTATGTATATTTATTGGTTGTTACTAGAGAATGTGCTAGTGACTGTAAAATACATTTGAAAGGCTTATTTGTCCCTGAGCAGGGAGAAGGTTCCACTCCCCACCCACTGGTAATGTCAAAATAAGTATCAAAGATTAAATGAACAGTTGAAAAAAAATAATTCAATTAGTAGAGGAGGATCAAATTACAGTCAACTTCCCTCCTGGGTTCGCTGCCCATAATAATGACTTTATTAAGAACTAAATTACTGAAAAGTATCACTTTAAAATGTGCCCTGTGTCTATCTCAGTGTCAAGTTGAAATAGATGCTTTGTGGAATGATAGGATGGTTGAAGTGGATGTATTTCTGATCTAAGTTAAGCCTTAAGTATTCTTTACCAACTAGACATTTAAACTGGTGAGGCAGCTTCCAGTCTATTTGAACATATTCTAAAAAGTCTTACAACCTATTTTCAGGGGAAGCAGTACTTTCCCAGAGGGACAATGTGGTCTGAGCCTCACCTGGACCTTGTCTCTGAGCCAGGAAACCAGGAGTATTTCACAATTGCAAGAATCTTCACAGATTCTTCTTGTGCCTATGTGATTCTTTCTTACATAAACCCTTCTGTTTTGCTCTTTGAAGAAACCCAGTTTTCCAGCTGGGTTCCTCAAAACAGTTTTGGCAATATACTGCAACCAGTGTGCAAGTGCTTTCCTTCACTTGTGGCACTATTTCATAATGCAAATATAATGCAAATAAGCTCAACTGCAGATAATTTTTCTGTCTTTTTGCAAAAGTTCTTTGAAACATCAATAACATTATCTGTAAAAGACCACAGGCTGGCATTTTTCCAGGCAGTATTTTGATCTAGTGTAGAGTAAACTAAATTTAAAAGAAGAAAAAAATATAAATTCAGTCTGCTGCTATTTGCCTGGGCATCTAAGCATGACTTTCTCTGTTCTATCAGTCCTGTTAAAGACTCATATTAGTTTTTCCTACTTTCTCCTGGTTACTGACTTGTACGTGTTCCTTCATGAAAATGTCACTCTTGCATTAGATAACGTGTACTGAAATAAAATTAATGCTTCATTTTTACTCAGCATATAAAATAGAGAGGCTACCATTTCCAGACAAATATTCCATGGAAACATTGAAGAGCAACCTGCATATTTCAGTCTTTGGTGGAATCTTTGCCATTTTATCTTGATTAGTCTGCATGCTGTTTTACTAGCCAATGACCCTGAGAGAGATAAGGAAAGCTTAAGGCATTTTCAATTTTGTTTTTGGGAAGATTGTAAATATTGGTCAGATAATTGCTTGCCTGGGGTATAATTCATAGAATCATATAATCATAGAATGGCTTGGGTTAGAAGGCACCTTAAATAAAGATTGTCTAGCTCCAACAGACTTCCTGTGGGTAGGAGCATATTTCACCAGATCAGGTTTCTCAGAGACCTATTCAACCCAGCCTTGAACATTTCAAGGGATGTAGCATGCCATATTTATTCAGTGGGTATGGATGGGGCATTGTCCTGATTACACAGAAGAGGCAGAGTTTAGCACTGTTGTGGTCACCATAGTGCCTCTGTCTGGGAAAACCACATGGACCTGAAGGAGCTGTCAGTCATCTTGGTTTTGTTCCCAGTGATGAATACCTTTCTGAGGGTAAAACACCTTTTGTTTTTTAAATAATGTATATGTGCGTGTGTGTGTGTGTGTATGTATATATGTATATATGTGTATATTTTTTCTATTAATATTGGTGCTGTAATTGCATGTGTCTTAGTCCATTGCTTTGTCCTTTTAGTAAATTTTTATCTCAACCCATAGTCTCTGCATTTTTGTCCGTCCCTTACCAGAAGGGGCAGAGAAAGGGGAATTACTTATTTGGAGTTTGTTTTCCCACTGGTGTTAAATCCAGCACAGGCATCCATATCCAATTCATTGAGTTCAATTAAGAACGAGATTAAAAAGTGTAAGAAGTGCTGTGGCACTTCTAATTGTATATCTCATGTATGTCTTTTCAAGAATCTACAAATCCAAGATGCCCTGTCTTTGCTATGAATAACATTGTGTACAGTGTTTTAGAACTATCACCTTGACTTGCATCAGGTCTTGGGCATTTAGAAAAATGAAAAGACACTTTGATATCTCTCTGCTTGAACATCCAGGCCCTAAAATTTAGGATATTTATTCCAATAGGTGTTTTTATTGTTCATCTTCTACTATCCCACTGAGGAGAGTTCACATAGCTTTTTTCCACTTTATTTCTGGACCTTACTAGGACTATTTCTTACCTCCAGAATGGACTCAGAGCTCTGTTGTTAACCCCAGTCACACTGTGATAAGAACAAATAAAGTAAGATTGTCAGATCAGGGTACACAGGATTTGGGGAACTTCTGTGCAGCATTAGGATGGAAGTGAGCTCTAAACTAGAGACAGCAGCAACAGAGTGGCGAGAGCAGAGCAGCACACACAACAGGCGAGCCGACTCAGCAAAGTTGCCTTTGCTGTACTTAGCGCTGTGATTGACAAATGCAAACAAGCTCTCATTTGTAACTGCTCTGTGGTTACTGCTCACACACAGATAGCTCTTTGCAGCTGCAGAGTAATTCAGTTCAGCTCGACTAGGCTAAATCAGCTTAGATCACGTCTTGTTGGCATGGGCTGACAGCATGTAGAAAGGTGGCTCTCGTGGTTTGGCTGGCATAAGCCTCATGTTTTCCCAGCTCTCGCTTCTCAACATGTACTGTACACTGATATATTTTTATGTGATTTTTCTCTAGCAAGATCTTTTTACCTATTGGCTTTTTTGATTTGTACAAAGACATCTTCTAAAATTATTGTCTTGATGCAACATTGCACAAGATTTGACTAATTAAAATGTAATTACCAATTTTCTCACTTTAATGAATGCATTCAATTTTGACTGTCTAATTTGAAAAATGTACTGGAAGCAAAAGAAAGGGAAGAGAAAAACATACATAGCAGAGAGGTAAGCGAGAGCAGAAATCCAAAAATAATTGTTTGCTGTTGTCTCTATTTGGGAAAATTAAATAAATTAATGAGAAAGGAATTTAGATATGCTGAGCAGAATAAAGCAAATCAGAAGATAAATAGAAGGATGATAATTGAATACAAAATCTGAAGAACTTTGAATAAATTAAAAGCAAGTTATATATGTATATTTCAGTATAGGTTTTGGTATGCTGAGGCACTCTTTTCCACTGGAATTTATTTGTGAAATAAGTATTTGCAGAAATTTGTACTGGATTTAGACTAGCTTTGATAAAATTACTGAAATAATCATCACAGGAATAATAATCACAACAATATCATCTTCATATTTTAAAAAAGAATTTGAGGACTTCACTAATGGAAAACATTTCTTCTTGTGGTAAACTGCAAAATTTGTTATCTTTTGTTATGTGCATAACTTTCCCTCAGATATTTACAAATAATTTGAGATTACCAAATCACATGAACACTGGATTTTAAGGCTGTGGGTAAATTTTTTATTTGTAAATTATTGAAATAATAAAGTCAAAGAAAGTTAATGGTGCAGGCCGCAACAGCCAGTAAAATCATTGATTAAAATATTTAATCACCTTATGTGCAAGATGGAACTCTAGATGGAGCAGTTCCCTTTGTTTGAACTTTGTTTGCAGGGCTGATAATAATTTCACTACGTTAGTAACTATTAGACAAATAACTGGCCTAAATTTGATAACACATTTCTGTTGAAACCTTCAAACTCAGACAGCATTTCCTAAATAAGAAGCTTGTACATTAGTATAGCAGGAAAACCTGAAGTGAGTGTTCCCCTTCCTAAATTTATTATTTGAAATAACAGCAAAAGTTATTTTATGAAATAACAAAATTCTGTAGTGCAGCAAAAAGTAATTAAATCCTTCTTATCAACTTACTTGAATATGATTTGCTCTGATGGCAAACTAGCATTTAAAAAGGAGAAATATTAAAAAGGTCTACCAAAACAGGGGATTTATGGGAACTAAAATGTTGTGTCATGTGCCAGAGTTACCAGATTAATTTCATGTACCTCAAATCTCTGCATGTTGTGCTGTTTAGACAAAAGCTTCATGCAGTCAATTTTCAGTCCTAAAACTGAATGGGAGAAAGATGAAGAATTGCCAGTGGCCAAGCTTTCTCATCTGAGTCCTTGTTCACAATCAAGATAGCCAGGAAAATACAGTTATCTCAGAGTACTCTGCTTGGACTTCTGGAGGCACCATAAAAAGTATGCCTGGTCATTTGTCTCCATGAATGCTACCAGTGTAACCTCACCTGTGCTTCTCTAAAACCTTCTTAGAGAGTACACTCCCTAATAAGCTTCCAGAGAAGCAGTCCCATTCATATAGTGTGTTTATCTCCCCTCAATATCTGTAATGTTACAATCACAGCTGAATAAAAGATATAAACGAAAAAAACAAACAAAACAAAACAAAACAAAACAAAACAAAACCAAGAGTGGCAATAAAAAGCAAACACACATACAAAATAAAAAAAAAAACAAACCCCAAACCAAACCAAAACAAAACCCAAACCAAACTCAAAATCAAGAAAGAGTGCTAACCTTCTTTGGTTGGATTGCCTCTATTCTCCTTGCAAAGGAGATGCAAAAGAGTAGATTCCACTTAAGTCCCTTTTCCTAATTAAACATCTCTCCCAGAAAATTAGATGCAAAAGAAATGGTCTTTCATACCGGATTGCCCAAGCCAGAGTTGATGTTTGAAGTAAAGCTGTTCACATCAGCATTATTCTCTTTCCCTTCAAAATGAAACTTTAAGGAAAGCAGCTATTGGAGTCTTGCATTTTGTTAATGGCCATTCCTCATTTTGAAACCAGCCTCAAGCTACATGAGCAAAATAATATCTAATGTGCACAAAGAACATATGATGGGAAATTAAAAGAATCAATTCCAGATAATATAAGATTCTTTGCAGACATAGAATAATGAACGTCAACAAAAGGAACGTTCTTGTGCCAATATGTAAAAAACGTGCAGCTGAGAGAATGACAGGTAGAGTTCTTTTAGTTCTTTTTATAACCTGTCCTCAGTCCTTTACACAGTTGGTATCATGGGCCAAGTTTTTTAATGAACATGAGAATTAATGACCTTTTACATGGCTTAAGCCAATTGGCTATCATTCCATCCTGTCTGACATGTATTCATTGACTATTGAAAAATGCTCCCCAAGATTTCTCTGCTAAACTGTGATCTATCAGTAGAGTCAATTATTCAAGGAAATAATAGGATTTGTTGAACCTCTGGCAAAAAAATTTAGATTTGCAGACATAAAATGCCGAGCCACTTTGCTAAATGTGATGCCGTGACAGAGGACAATCTATGGAATCCTGTTTGCCAGTGGTCAAAGGTCTAAGCCAACAGAATTATTCTCTACCTCTCTCCTGATCTAGATGAATAGTGCCATTATAGGTTAATAAATTATATGACTTGATGCTATGATTTCAGCACATTAGTCACTCTACATTCATATTCAAGATAAAATAAAGTGGTGATAGACATTTTCTAATTGGGAATTTCTGAATCAATAGTTATTCTGAAAAAGGTGCTATGTTAACATGAATTCAGATGGTTGGCAGAAATCAAAATTATGCCTAGAAGAGCTTACAAATCACAGAGGAAAGCAATCACTTAATTTCTGTTGAGTGAGTAGCAGTTAGCAAGATAAACATTGCACTGTACCAATTTATACTTGATTAGAACAAGGCAAAAGATGAGAGAAATTTATGGGGTTTAATAATGAAAGGTTATTAAACACTGCAATATTAATTCTAGTGCAAATAAATAGTGGATTTTTCTCTGAGCACAGTACCTAACATCAGACTAATCACAGTATAAAGAGTAGAATTATTATCCAGTTCCTGTGAAAAAAATATCACAGTTTTGCCATTAACTGAATGGCAGTGAGACAGGTGCCTTTACTAAATTTTAGCATACTGCCCAGCTGTGAAGTTAATGCACAGCTGAGAAGATCTAAAAGTCTAACTTTGCCAGATAAATTAAATCCAGGGAAAATCTAACCAAGAGGTGAGTTGTTTCACAGACATGGATGTTTCTTGTATAGTTCATGCAGACAGGGCAGCCCATTTTAAAGAATAACATTCCCACTGTCAAATTAACTATGAGCCCAAGATGCAGGACTTCTGAAGTTTTATTACTACAAAAGTCTCTTTGTTTTAAAACCATGTACATTGTCAGAGTGCTTTACCTGTCCCCATACTCACACAGATATATATTTGCACACATGGACTATTACAACTTTTCTTAATTCTGTAAGATTTTTAGTTAGAAAATAAATGTTAAAAAACCTAAGAAAATAACTTCACAATAGGATTAGGGTCCCAGATCTGTGAAGAAAAATATATTTTCATAAATTAAGTTTGAATATTGATTTAAAATTCAAAATATTATTTTATTTTAGTGAAACCATATCCATTTTTTTAGTGAAGGTCCCGAATTCAGATGTAACCACTGAAATTTAAAAAAGTTCTTGAAGGAAAATCAAGTTTTCATCATTTTATTTCAGGGTTCATAGAATCTCTAAATAATCACTTCATACAACACATAGTGCTCTCTAAAACAGAAACTTACCTCATAAAAATGGGCCTCTGACTTTGCAGTGGTGTTTCTGTGCATCATTAGCTCACACAGCAGCCAAAGCTTATGTAGGATTACTCAAGGACAAATGATGTAAAAAACAGCAGCATTGTTAATCTGAGGGTTATGGATAAGGATCCCTATATTCACTAAGTTTAAAAGACCTCTCTAAACTTTTTCAATCGTTCTCTCACAGAATGCTTTCAGTACACAGAACATGCTCAAAAAAAAACCGCTATGAGCCCCTAGAGGCCACAGTGCAGTAGAAACAGACCAGACGTTTTGCCTAAGAGTAGACAAAGCACAAAACAAGAAGGTAAAAAAGCAACACAACCAAGCCTCAGTTTTCACACCTTCCTGAATCTGAATCTCTGATCAACAGCTACTTGTATTTTCCAGTTCTGGTACTATAAGGGAAAGTGAAATTTTCTGTATTTTGTGCTTTTCCTTTAAAGGCAATAAAGGAATCTCACTAAGATAGATATCTTGTGTTTGAGCTATCCTATCAAAGCTAATCTATCTAGCTATGTGTCCCAAAGCCAGGATCATGTCTATATAACTTTGCACAAGAATGCTCAAGCTTTTCACCATACCAGTAGACATTTGAAGTCTGTCCTGAGACTTTCAAGCCCTATTCTCCTGTGCTGAGCAGATTCTGTCCTTGTCCAGTTTAATGCATCTCACTGAAGGAGAAAATAAAAGGAGGTAATGGCCCTTAACTTAAAGTTGAGAAAGGTCTTGGCCACGTGATTTCTGCTAATTTGAGCATAGATCATGTCTGAGCACTTGCTTGGTTTTGATCACAAAACCCTGGCGTCTGCACAGGCAGAAGAAGGAACAGTTGAGTGCTAGTGACAGTTGAGTAGTTAGTGTTTTCTCTGCTAGATGTCAGCAACGGTTGCTATCTGATTGCTGCAAGCAATGTTTTCCAAACAGCAGGCAAAATCCTGCCTCTGCAGATTTCAATGGCAAAACTCAGCTGAATTCAGTGGGCTCAGAATTTAATTTACTGACACTGTATTTTAAAACTCAGAATTTGCCAGAGGCCAACAGTCCTTCAATGAAAAATAACTTTTAAAAAAATACAGAACAAGAAGAAAAATTTCATTTCTTTCCTAGCGGCTAAAAATCTTTCAGTGCAATGAGTACAAGAGCAAATAATCTTTCTCACTGTGTCTTGAGGGAGTTTTTAGTGTATATGAAATGTAATATCTCTTTGGATCACAACAACCTTCATTGCATTCAGCCAAGGGCCACTATTCCTACATAAGCAATGGGATGATTTGTTATAAAAGTAGTCTTGGAATCTGATGCTGCTGATAGGTCCTCTTCCCACCAGTAAAACTTCCTTTAGTCAGGGAGATGAAGATTTTTGGAAAGTGTCTTTGCCTTTGTTAACACCTCCAGTTTAAATATGAAAAATATTAAAATTATCAATAGTGAGGTAAGACTAAGTGAGCAAATTAAAAAATACATCATTTCCACTGTCACAAAACACCAGACACTGACATTCTCTAGTAAGTCCCATGATGACTGTTTAGAATGGTTATAGATGCTGATAGTCTGGATAAAGATGTATGAATGTATATCTCAGCAAAACTTTTAGATAATGAAGAAAGAATTAACCAGTTGGGATTTTAGTGACATCATTTTATATGTAAATGGAAGTTGTGCAAAAGATGACTAAATACTTCCTCCTCATTCTTCTTCAAATATCACTACATCACCCATGAATGAAACAATTTGATATTGCAGATGTCCATGTGTTTGGGTTTTTTTTTTTAGTATTAATGACATAATATCATCCATTACTTAGTTTTAAAATGTTCTAATATAGTGTATAAGTTAGAGCATTAGACAAGGTAAGTCACTACAACTTTAGCCTATGAGGTTCTGCCTTTAAGGCAGGAAAAAAATCATTAGAGTTTTCTTCATTACTCTATGTTGGCTGTATTTTACATCGTGGTATTTGAGTACATTATAAGGTAAATGTAAAGAACTTATCCTTGAAATCATATTTTTTTAAATAAAACTGCATTTTCAATAGCCCAGTATTTTGCTGGGCAAATAGTTTCATGCAGTTGAAAGGGCTTAGAAAGGTAGAAGAATACATTTGTTTCCCCTCTTTGAATATGGTAGCATAGATTTACCTGATTTTTAAGAATAATTTTTATTTTCATCAATAAATATGAATTTCTTGCTTGACTTGATGTTAACATTTAATTCCTTCTAATTACTTATTTCTGCCATGCATAAAACTGATTAATTAATAACAAATATAAATAACAATACATGTGAAAAAATTAGCAATTTTCACATGAATAATTCTGTTTCATTTCATGTTAAGATTTTCATGGCTTAGGTGTATACTCATAAACACAGAACACAACAGTTTTCACAACTAATTTTAGATCGTATGTTAGGATGCTAGACTTTTGTGTAGGAAGCACTCAGCATTACCTGCTTAATTATTTTCCTCTCAAGAATTTCAATTTCTTCTAATTTGTGAGTTTATTCATACAAAGAAAACTATATAAAAAACAAGATAAATGCATTCTTTTTTTTTTTTCTCTGATTTACTCTGATTCCCCAAGTCAAAACATAAGAAAATGGAACAAAACAATGAAAGAAATAGTAAAGTCTTCATAATTAAAAGGGGGAAAATGAAATCATATATGTGGCTTTGTTTGAATACAGCAGATGTTAGTTCCTCCAACCATAATCCTCAACATCAAGTAGTCCTCAAGGACTCTGTGGGGAAGTGGTTTCCAAAATGCCTGGATTGTCATGATACTGTGTTTGAATTCTAACTATTACTCATTTCAGTTAGGCTCAGTTTCAGGAAATCTGAGAAGCTTTGAAACATATGTGCCTACACTGCTAACTGTTCTTCCCCCCACCCTCCGCCTCTTTCTTTCATTATCTTCTTCCCACAACCTTTTCTTCATTTTCCTTGACTTCATTCAGCTTTCTCATGCTGGCATTCATAATGAATAAATTCACTGGTACAGCTAGGAATATATTACTGTTGAATATTCCCTGCAGCAAAGTTCCATCAAAATTGATTATCACTGACAGATGCCCACTCAGAGATGCAAAACTGCCTGAGTTCTCCCTTTCCTACCCGGTTTTGTGATATGTGAGTGAAAATGAACGTGGGAGGATGACAACCTTTGCCTCTAAGGTACAAATCTCTTAAGTGTTCTAATTATTTTGATTCCCATCCAGGCTGCTGGAAGTTTACCTATTTCATGTGTGCTGGCATTCACCAGCCAGCAAAAATAAGGCCAGCTTGAATAACCTCATTGTTTGAACTGCTTTCCAAAATTAATACTCTCAGGACATTCTTTTAAAAAACAGGAAGGAGATGGGAAATAACACTCTCAAACTGTATGAATAGTTCTTTTTTCACTTGTGTTTACACACACACACACAAACACACACACGCACACCCCACGTGCAACTCCAACATTTTCTCTGGCGATGGATTTACCTCTTTGCCTCCTCTAGCTTTTTATATAAGATAGGAAATTGATTCTACTGTTAGCCTCACTAAACCACATTATTGAAAATTTGGCTATCACACCACAGATGCAATGTTTCAAGTGTGATACTAATGTCAAAAGACCTGTTGCTATTAGCAGATGGCAAGACATTTGAAATGTGCTGGTGGAAGCTTGCACATGACTTCTGCCTCTGAGAAATCAAGAGGGTGGATTTACCTTTGCACTCTGCTCATTTATGACTGAGGGTTGTTTTTGCGTGCCTGCACTGAGTGTACAGAACATTCACCAAGTCATCAGCAAACATGACTAGATGGACTTAAATAGTTATTCATGCTAAAACACCCAATAACTGGAAAGGGCTTCAGGCAGTCTTCTCAGCATTCACTGATGTATGATCTTTGATATGGCCCCCTACAACATCCTTCTCTCTAAATTGAAGACAGATGGATTTGATTGATGAACTGTTTGCTGGATGTAAATCAGTTGGATGCTTCTACATCCAGAGAGTAGAGTTTAATGGCTCAATATCCCACTGATCTCCAGGTCTGCATGGAGATCTTCCTCAAGTGTTGTCCCACAGGAGTCTGTACTGGGAATATCTTATTATCTGCTTAATGTCTTGATTGGTGATATAAAGAATGTTTTTATACTGTATTTTGGGTGTATCATCAGCAGATAACAAATGACATCAAGACCTTGAAGAACAGGATGCTCTTCCAGAGGGGAACTCAAAAAAGCTCAAGAATTGGGCCCTTCAACAAGAACAAGTGCAAAATCCTGCACAGGGTTTGGGGCAATCCCCTGCTATCAGTAGAGGGTATGGGAGAAAGGTAATGAGAGCAGCCCTACAAAGGACTTGGACATACTGGTGAATGATGCTGGACGTGACCCTGCCATGTGCACTTGCAGCCCCGAAAGCCAGTTGTATTCCAGGCTGCATCCAAAACAGCGTGGGGAGCAGGGGAGGGAGGGGATTCTGCCCTCTTCTCAGCTCTGGTGACACCCTAACTGGACTGCTGCATCTAAAGGAGCTTAAAAGAAAGATGGGAACAGACAGGACTAGGGGTAATGAATTTAAACTAGAAGAGGGTAAATTCAGGCTTAATACAAGGAAGAAGTTTTCTTAAATGAGGGTGGTGGCACAGGTTTCCCAGAGAGGTAGTGGATACTCCATCCCTGGAAACATTCACAACTGGGTTGGATGGGGCTCTGAGCAACCTGACCAAGTTGTAGATGTGTTCCTCCTCTCATTGCAGGGAGGTCAGACCTGGCAATGCTTAAAAGTTCTTTCCAACCTAAACTATTCTATGATTTCATGATTCTGTGTCTTCATGGAAGGCTTATGCACATCCCTGTTGTGATGCACAGCCTAGGGCCTGCTTGTAAATGAAGTAGAGGTATGAAAAACTGGTTTATTGAAACTTACAGGAAGAGAAGTTCAATCTTGCAAGTGTCTGACACAATTGAGTCTGTGCCACTACTTGGCAAATTTGAACTGATTTATATTTGTTGGGGGGGCTAAAAAAGTGAGACTTCTACCTGTTTTTGTTGTATACAAACCACATGAAAACTTCTCAAATTTGATTCATTTTTTCTCCCAATGGAAAAAGCAACCACAACTGTCTATCTTATTTTATATCAAGACTGCAGAGCAAAAAACTATCTGCACAGAAAAGAAAGTGCCAATATTATTTACTCTACTGAGTCATAATAGGAAGCATTATGCACTGAAGTGTTTTGCACTGCCTCCCTCTTTAACTAAGCATTTCTAGGAAAGTAGACAGGGCTGCTGAAACATCCACAAATCCTCGCTGCAAAATAGAACCCATCTCTGCTTCTTACTCTTCCAAATTTTTCCTCTTCCTTCAAA
>VXBS01010385.1:137069-178014 GCA_013400255.1 Sitta europaea
AAATAAAATAAAATAAAATAAAATAAAATAAAATAAAATAAAATAATAAAAACAAATCTCCATACTGGATCAGCTCCTCAAATCATGCAAAAAGAGTTGTGCCACATTATTTAAGAATCTCACACAATATTTCCATCAACATCCTCAAAAGCTACTTCCTTCTAAAATCCAGAGCACTTGCTNTCCAGAGGGGAACTCAAAAAAGCTCAAGAATTGGGCCCTTCAACAAGAACAAGTGCAAAATCCTGCACAGGGTTTGGGGCAATCCCCTGCTATCAGTAGAGGGTATGGGAGAAAGGTAATGAGAGCAGCCCTACAAAGGACTTGGACATACTGGTGAATGATGCTGGACGTGACCCTGCCATGTGCACTTGCAGCCCCGAAAGCCAGTTGTATTCCAGGCTGCATCCAAAACAGCGTGGGGAGCAGGGGAGGGAGGGGATTCTGCCCTCTTCTCAGCTCTGGTGACACCCTAACTGGACTGCTGCATCTAAAGGAGCTTAAAAGAAAGATGGGAACAGACAGGACTAGGGGTAATGAATTTAAACTAGAAGAGGGTAAATTCAGGCTTAATACAAGGAAGAAGTTTTCTTAAATGAGGGTGGTGGCACAGGTTTCCCAGAGAGGTAGTGGATACTCCATCCCTGGAAACATTCACAACTGGGTTGGATGGGGCTCTGAGCAACCTGACCAAGTTGTAGATGTGTTCCTCCTCTCATTGCAGGGAGGTCAGACCTGGCAATGCTTAAAAGTTCTTTCCAACCTAAACTATTCTATGATTTCATGATTCTGTGTCTTCATGGAAGGCTTATGCACATCCCTGTTGTGATGCACAGCCTAGGGCCTGCTTGTAAATGAAGTAGAGGTATGAAAAACTGGTTTATTGAAACTTACAGGAAGAGAAGTTCAATCTTGCAAGTGTCTGACACAATTGAGTCTGTGCCACTACTTGGCAAATTTGAACTGATTTATATTTGTTGGGGGGGCTAAAAAAGTGAGACTTCTACCTGTTTTTGTTGTATACAAACCACATGAAAACTTCTCAAATTTGATTCATTTTTTCTCCCAATGGAAAAAGCAACCACAACTGTCTATCTTATTTTATATCAAGACTGCAGAGCAAAAAACTATCTGCACAGAAAAGAAAGTGCCAATATTATTTACTCTACTGAGTCATAATAGGAAGCATTATGCACTGAAGTGTTTTGCACTGCCTCCCTCTTTAACTAAGCATTTCTAGGAAAGTAGACAGGGCTGCTGAAACATCCACAAATCCTCGCTGCAAAATAGAACCCATCTCTGCTTCTTACTCTTCCAAATTTTTCCTCTTCCTTCAAATCCAGACATGGGATGTAAACTGAAGAAAAAAAAAAAAACTACGTGTATTCTACATCTATCTTATAGAAAGCACTGAATTCTGCACGCTTATAACACTGTTCATTGCATCCTGCTGTGTACCTGGGTTCAAAGTGATGTTTCTACTTTTGTTCCCTTGCCAGTACTTTTGATCTATTCCAGAAGACTACTGCATCCTTCTTTGCCACTGTATATCTCCAGCATGCTGTGTATATTTTAGCTTGGAAAAAATATACTTTAACTATAGAAGAGAGAGAAAAAGAGACTTTAAAAATTATTTTTCTAGGCTTACAGTACTGAGGAGACAATAAAATAGGCATACATGAGCTCTTGCATTGGTTACAGTAAAGAGAGTTTAAAACACAGTCCTCCAGACCCACTTTTTACAAGCAAGAAATGTTGAAAACTACTGAAAACAGCTTTTTCTTTCCCACTCCATTTCTCTCCTTTCTTGCCCTCCCCCACTGGCACCCCAATGCCATTAATTCAGCTCAAAGATATTTTGCACAGGTGTTTATGTAACTGTGATACACTGGGAAAATTCCAACTCAAATTGATTCAGCTCAAAGACCTCCTAACCACACTTCCATCAGCACAGTGGGGTGGTCTAGATCCATAGTAAATGGTCAGTTCAAGAAATTCTGCAGACTTTCTCTAAACTCTTAAACCAGGCTACTTAGCACTGGTGTGTATCAATGAATCCATTGCTAGTAATGAATTTCCTGTTACGAAAAATATTGGACTGCTGAAACAAACAGGGTTAAAGCCTAAGTGACTGTCTCGCTGTTTCTTTCCCCTGTGGTTAGCTTGGAAAACACATCTCCAATTGTTTTACCATAAGCTAAGTTGGTTCAATGAGTTGCCACTAGACAATTTTAAATTGGCTGAAAAGGTTTTAAGTCCCAGTTATTTCAAAATATTACTTTGTAAGGTTGCAAAAAATTAATGTTAAGAAACAAAGTTAGCTTATATAAAAAAGGTATTTATTTAACATTATAAATGCTAAATGCTGAATCATTTTTTTGATGCAGAATACAAAAAATATTTTGGGAAATTGCTCTCTTGGCAGAGTTACATACATTCATTTGAAACAAAGGATCATTTAAAAGCAAAATAAAGGAATCTCTGGTGCACATAGTCATTGAGAGTCTTTGGCTGTAAATTCTCCTCCCTTTTCTCTGTGGAAGCACATGTCTTTGCCTGCTGTTCATCAGCCTTGATTTTGATGGGGTGATTTTTAGTCAGCTGTCTCTATCATTTTGGCACAGACAAAAATCCTTTAAAAAATGTTACACTTCATCAAAGTGTATCATGAGACTTCACGGTCATTATCTCAATGGTTGCTCTGATGTGCTACAATTGGCAGGGCCACAGACAGTGGGGGGTGTATTAGAAGAAAGCCAGTGTTTCATGTGGAAAGCTGGCAAGCCTCTCCAAGCTTCTGTCAACAACTCAGCGGTCTGATCCGATGCACTGAGTGCTGATTATGCTCTTGTTTCTGTAGGAAGTAAACAAGAAAATGAATTCCACAGCACAACACAGCCTCTTTGTATCTTTAAAATGGCGTGGCTGGAAACCAGCCAGCCTCGTTGAAAGTTTGGCCATTTGTGTCATCAGGGCCCTGGTACTGATGGAGGCTTTGATTACAGCTTGGATCCAGCACGGAGACCTTTCATGGACAACCACTCAGCAAATAAAGGCATTGATAGGTTGTTGGGTCAATTTAGCCATAAGGGCGTAGAGCAAAGTCTTTTTGAAAAGACTAATGGATTAGCTACACAACCAGTCCCACTGTAGGGCCTTATTTCTCAAGTAACTTCATGACTGCTTTCCAGCTTGGCAGGGACTCTCTTCCTCTAAAGCTAGCTCCAGTGCGTTCTTGTTATCAATAGTGCAGCTCAAAGGATTAGACACAAAGAGCTTTACGATTTAATGAAAACAGCTGTTGAAACAACAATTAAGGCAAACAATAGTTTGCATGAAAAACTATTAATTATGCAAAGTTATGCAGAAAGTAGAATACTCTTTTATTCATAACCACCTAATGTGACTGACAGAAAGTTAGACACCTTCTCCACTGTTGATTTTAATGTTTCAGCAAGCGGTGTTGCTTATAACAATATTCACCATTTTTTTGCTTTGTTAACATTTAAGCAGCTAATGGTTCAGAGCCTATGAACTCTCTGTGGTACAGCTGCAGCAGGAACAAGTAAAACAATAATCTAACAGCTAATATTTCATGTCAAGGCAGTACTGATCTCTGAAGTTTACAGCACTACTTTACTAGGAAAAATGCCTCACAAAAGCTGTATGCCATATTGCTGTTTCCATGTGTTTCTCCTTTTTCCACCCTGATCACTTTACACAGTCTCTTCCTTCATGTGCCTTTGTGGTGATGCCTTAAAGGCAGGCACTTGGTCAAATCACTCACCACAGGTTGTTTCAGCAGTACCCTTGACACCCCCTTCCTACCTTAAATGAACTGCTAGCCTCCTGCCTCCTTGTCTTCCCCCCCACTGACTCTAAGAAATTCATTGCTTCTCTATTTGCAGTCTCCATCCTTGACTAGCAGTGCTGAGAATTGACTTACAGTCTTTTGAATACAGTATGTTCCACATCTTGCCTCCTTCCAGCACCTTGAGCCACTGTACCAAGAAGTCCCATTTAAAATGTTATTAGCTTTGCAGATATAAATACTGTCTTATGCCTCCAACTACTGTTTATTTCAGCTGCCAGTTAATTGGCATGCTCTAACACCCTTATTAAGCCAACTTGAAAATATTGCTTTAGAATGCCTTGGGAATATAACTAATTTCATGCTAGAACCTAATAAGTAGGATCTGACACTCTTTCATATCTTCAGTAATCCATTAGGTGACTGTAACTTCTTTCAGTGACTGGATGAAAGCTTTATTAGTCATAGGGTCTCTACTCCAAATACATTAACGGAATTTAGTACAGTATCAACACTAAAATGCAATTTCTGACTTTCTGACTAAATAAACTTTCAGTGACATCCCAGAATGTAGTTTTAGATACCCACTTTAAAAGCTTTCTGCTAAACAGGATTATAATTCCATTCAAACATTTATTTTTGTTTCCTTGAGCTGTTTTGATTTAACAATAAATATATAGTAGTGACATAAATAAAGTAAAATAAAATAAANCAGTTTCATAAAGTAAGGATTTTTTCATCCATTCGGGATGATACTTAAAAGTGGGATCTTCTGTTATCAGTATGCCTCTAGCAGACTGTGAAAGTTCATTAGCACATTTGATGGCAATAATCCAGTTAATGTATGTATATTTGTTCAAAATCTCAAAAATAATTTTATTATGAGGAAATGCAAGCTCATTTTCCATTGTAAAGTTAGACAGAAAACAAATTTCCTATACAACACAGTGCCATTTATATTTTTTACTAGAGACTTCTAAACAGCATCTGAAATTTGAAATCAATTACATCAGTCATCCAGATATGATTTTTCAATCATTTTGGTGGATTCTTTTTTAATTTTAAAAAATTTCTTCAGCAGCTCTTATTCAGTGATACTTCTCGTAGCTGTCATGCTGGCACAGCGTTCCCTTCTCTTCATTAGTCATTCAGCTCATGAAGCTTAATTGGACAAGGCTAGAGTGAATTTGACAAACATCACAGCAGCAGAAAAAGCAATCACTCTTTCAAGATGAAAATTTGTTTGATGTCTTACTGTGTAACTCATTTACTCTCCTTGGGCATCATGTGACCTGAATGTTAATCAGCCATTGATTGGCCTCTCTCCATGGACAGTCACATGGCAGGAATATTAATGGATTGGGACTGGTAGTGGTACTGGTAGGCAACCTTTGGATTGGCTGCCAGGTTAAGATAGGGAGATAAGTGGGTGCTTGATGAACACTTGACAGAACTTCATAGAAAATTAAGGTCCTAAAATAGCATGAGAAAGTCTTGTCAAATCAAGCATGATTATCATTGAATGCTTAAGGAATTCATCATCTGCATGAAATTGATACACTTCAGTACCAGCAGGCCCTGCAGTCAGCAGGGACTCATCAGACTTTTATTTATATGTGTTCACCAAATCACATTAATTCTGAGAGCTAAAACATGCTAAGGATGAAGGTTATTTTCTGTTCAATCTAATTTATCTCTGACAATAATCATCACTAATAATATGTCAAATTAGATTGCAGTCATTTTATGCATGTATGCTGATTTGGAAAATAGTGTTAAACCATCCCATAGTAATTAACAATTGCTAAAGGTGTGCAGGCCTAAAGTCATCAGTCTATCTAAACAGAAAATTACATTTTATAGAAAGGAGTTGCAGATATGTAGCCTTATCTGACTCTGAATATAAATTACAACATGTAAAAGTAGATGTAAACTTTTATTAAGCAATTAGGACTATTAATCTTTGAAAGAGGTGTGTCTCTCTCTCCAAATTATTTTGGGACAAATTCTGCTACTGTAGAAATGGCAGGGAGTTATACCATTGCCTTGTTAAAATGAATGGAAATTTGTTCTTCATATTTTCCTTTTCTTTTCCTTTTACTGTGGGTTAACTTTCTAAACATTTACTAACAGCTTCTGTGGGTTAACTTTCTAAACAGTTACTAACAACTTCTAGCTTTTAGTACAGATTTAGCAAGGTTTTGCAAGTAATTATGCACAAGTCTATTCACTGTACAAGCATTAACGGCACCAGTTAGTACTGTAATTACATGTATTATAACAATGCACATTCCACAACATCTGCCACTGTTATTAATTTAATACATTCTGATCTTGATGCGATACTGGTAGGTGGGGCTGTTGTTGGTGGTTTATTGGGTTTTGCTCCCATTTTTTTCTTTTAGATGAAAGCAAGATCAGAAATTGTGCACATTAACCCACCCAGAATCCCCTATTCTTAAGGAATCATTAAAACAAAAATTGCTTCTGCTGAAATGCTGTTAATGGTTCTTTTTTTCACAGTAGGTATTTCGTAGTACTGATTGCTTTAATAATACTTCTACAGTCTCTTGACTTATTAAGTATTACTGTATTGCAAAATACTTCATTTAAAACTGTCTGCTTGGTAATGAAGTTGTAGGGGAGCACTTACATCCTTTTTGGCTGTTTTTTACACACACACACACACACACACACACACACACACATACACACACACACATACAAAAGCATGCTTTGGCTTACAGAATTACATTTTAAAAATAAGAGGAAAATAATCTGTTGTTTCTTATTTTCCCTACTCTAATCTCCCATGATCCTGGTACTGCCTCTCTCTCTTTGGAGGCCCTCTTTATTGATTAAATGAATCTGCTCGAAAGGCTGGTTCCCAGGCTCTTTGATCTAATCCGATCTGATCTTATCCGATCACTTCAGCAGGACATTGGGGAATTAACAATAAGCAGCTTTACCACAAGTGTTTAATAACTCAACACAATCTCCTTATGGCTCCGAGCTGCTCATGTTCTCATCCAGTCAACGGCTTGCGGTGTAACAGATTGGACATCCCTCTGAACCTGAGGAATTTTCATGCACTGTGAAACTAATCGCTTCAAGTTCCTTCATAAACCACACAAAGCAGATTTCAGCATCTTAACAAATTGAAAAAAAAAAAAAAAAGGAAAAAAGGAATGAGGGGAGGAATTCATCCACTGAGCTAAGGACTTGGAAGGGGCACGAGGAGGGGAGGAGGTATAATCTAAATTCTGTCATCTTATTTAATGTGTTTCTCATCTGCTTAACTTTCACAAGCATAAAATAATTCAGGCAGACTAAAGCTTTACAACCCTTCAAGCCCACACTGACCTTATTTTTTTCTCCCTGTATGATGGAAAACATGTGGTTGCTGCAGCAGTTGCATTATTTTGTCACTGTAAAAATCCCTGAGTTTGCTGTTGGCATGAAATTAGGCAGGTAGCAACATAGCACAGACTGGAACAGTATTTTAACTTCCCATTGCAGGTAGCTACTAACAGTAAATGGATGAGCAGATGGGATGCCTTGATACTGACAGGAAAACCAAGGTTACTATTTTGAAATTCAAGAGCAGTAGCATATGAAAATGGATCCAGTGTGAGATTTGTTTAGCCCTTACACCTTTTCATGTCACAGTCCTCCAGATAAATACAGTTTTATTTCTAATTTCCATGTACCAGAAGGAGAATCACAACTGTTAACATTTGGGCTGTCTGACTCTAAATGGAATGTGCTGAGTCGGAAACAAGGGTCATTGAGTCCAGCTCCTGGCCCTGCACAGCACCATCCCCAAGAGTCGGGATGAGAACATTGACCAAACACTTGAAGTCTGTCAGGCTGGTGCTGTGACCACTTCCCTGGGAAGTTGTTCTGTGCCCAAACATCCTCTGGGGGAAGAACCTCTTTCTAACATCCCGCCTAAACATCCCCTGACAGCTTCAGGCCATTCCCTCATGTCCTGTCACTGGGCACCACAGCAAAGAGATCAGTGCCTGCCCCTCTTATTCCCCTCTTGAAGAAGACACAACTGCAATGAGACTTCCTCTCAGTCTCTTCTTCTCCAGGTTGAACAGACCAAGTGAGGCTTCCCCTCAAGGCCCTTCATGATCTATGTTTTCCTCCTTTGGATGCTTTTTAAAATTTTAATATCTTATATTTTGTTGCCCAGAACAGCCCCCCAGCACTCGAGGTGAGGCTGCCCCAGCTCAGAGCAGAGCAGGACAATCCCCTCCCTTGCCCAGCTGGCCGTGCTGTGCCTGATGCTCCCAGGACAGGGTTGGCCCTCCTGGCTGCCAGGGCACTGCTGGCTCATGTTCAACTTGCCACTGACCAGGACCCCCAGGTGCCTTTCCATGGCACTGCTTACAGTGTCTCATTCCTTTTTCTGTCCATACATCCAGGGTTGCCCCATTCCAGATGCAGAACCCAGCAATCCAGCACTTTCCCCCTCTTGAACTTTGTATGGTTGGTGATTGCCCAGACATGATTTGTTGAGGTCTCTTTGCAGGGCCTCCCTGCCCTCCAGGGAGTCAACAGCTCCTCCCAGTTTTGTATGGTCTGTGGACTTTCTCAATGTTTCTTCCAGTCCTGTTGTGCTGGCTGTGACTCACTGTCTTTCAGTGTTTTCAGTACCCCAGAATATTATTATTCAGAATAATCTTCTCCATAACTTTGCCAGTCACTGAAGGGAGACTGACAGGCCTGTAGTTTCTGAGGGTCTCCTTGCCCTTCTTGAAAACTGGGACAACATTCCCCAGCTTCCATTCAGCCGGGGCCTCTCCAGATTCCCAGGACTGCTCAGAAATTATTGAGAGGTTTTGTGATGACACCAACTACCTCTTTCAGGATGCTTTCCTGCATTCCATCATTCCCCATAGATGTGTAGGGATCCAGCTGAAGCAGGAAAAAAAGTTCACTAGTCACNTTGAAGAAGACACAACTGCAATGAGACTTCCTCTCAGTCTCTTCTTCTCCAGGTTGAACAGACCAAGTGAGGCTTCCCCTCAAGGCCCTTCATGATCTATGTTTTCCTCCTTTGGATGCTTTTTAAAATTTTAATATCTTATATTTTGTTGCCCAGAACAGCCCCCCAGCACTCGAGGTGAGGCTGCCCCAGCTCAGAGCAGAGCAGGACAATCCCCTCCCTTGCCCAGCTGGCCGTGCTGTGCCTGATGCTCCCAGGACAGGGTTGGCCCTCCTNGAAATTATTGAGAGGTTTTGTGATGACACCAACTACCTCTTTCAGGATGCTTTCCTGCATTCCATCATTCCCCATAGATGTGTAGGGATCCAGCTGAAGCAGGAAAAAAAGTTCACTAGTCACAGATCAGAACCAGGCCTTTTAGACTCATGAAGAAGGTCTTCAAATATCTTGAAGTTTTGCTGTACAGTCAACTGTCATGTAGCCAATGCCTTTGGGATTCCATTGAGCAAGTTTAACATTTATCCAACACTTCAAAATTAAGTTCACTAAGTACTTTTACACTGTTGTGAAGAGTCCTATACAGTAAACAAAAACTATTAACAATGCAAACATTGATATCAAATTAGATTCACTTGAAAAATATATAAGCCTGATTTCAACAGTTTTATTAGAGTTTTAAAGAGGCACGGAAGTTGTTTGATAATTGTTTTTTTTTGCCAACATATTTATCAAATTATATCAAAACCTGGCTTTGTAATACAGATTCTAAATACTACCAGTTATAAACACAGCCATTAATTTCATAGTTTCTTTGGAAAGCAGTCATCTACTGTCAGAAAGTTCCTTGCTGGATTTCTTAACATTTCAGGTTAGTCTACAGTACGACTAAAAATGAGAATGGATGCCCAACCAAAGTGTCTCATATTGCTCAGCTCTTAGGCCAATTAGAAATTCTAAAATTTTTGAAGATGTTCATTTTCAGCTAAAATATTTTAAATTAAATTTTTATATTCAAATATAGTTATGATCTTCAAATACAATTCAATTATTCTTTTACATTATAAAGTACCTTACTTATAAAGAACACTCAAAGCATCTCCATAAGGATTTAATGCCAATTTCAAATTCTTTTATCTATAGTTCAATCAAGAAGCATTAAGGAAACCTTGATGGTTATGTATGTCTAGTTGAATTCTTCTGAATCTTTAAAATTATGGCAATAAATGGAAAAGTCTTCTATAAATATAGTTTTCTTTGATATATATGGAATTGCTTTTCTCCTATGAACAGTGCTTCTTGTCTGGTTAATGCCATGGGGCTACCATGTAAGGGGCCTTTAACTTCTCTTTCTTGCTCATTAGTAATCATCAGCAACCAGACACTTCTTTACTCTGTATTTACTCAGCTTTCATATTAAGCAATGTTGATGGTAAAGTCATGGACAACTTTGGTGAGAGTTATTATGTGAAGATCATTTGAAAATCAACCACAGTAATTCTAAAACATTGTGGGCTATTCATGGATGATTTCCGGAAACCAGTTCAAGGAAGAAACAAAAACCAGTATACCTTCTTAAATTAATTTAGGTGGAAATATTTTCCTAGCTATGAAGCAATATTTATAGAATTGATATACTGTGCAGATGCTCCAGTAGGGAGCAGTAGGGGGGCTAATTCTGTTGCTGCTGTGCTTAGAGTTCACTGGAATTTAATGTTGACTTATACCATTTACTCCTAAAAATTTTCCAGAAATGTTGTTTCATTTGACAGCTGGATTTTTCAACATTCAGCAATTAACAGGCCGACTAGTCTATGTGGCCACATGAAAAACTCTTTTCACTATCCCTGATAGTGAATATATCCAAATAACCACAAAAAGGTCACTAAACTTGTAAAATAACTCTGGAAAATATTGTTGTAGTCTGTCAGGTTGAGGCTTTCATGACACCAACTTAACATTTTCCAACCAAACAGATTTTCCAGAACACTGATTTGCTGAGGCCTTCTTGTGTCACAGGAAGCACAAAGGTTAATTTTCATGAACTTCTGATGTAATAGTCAGCATGTTTTTTCCAAGCTATTTTTTCTCTTGCCATCACAATTGTTGTGGCTCTCTAAAGCCTAAAGCCCTATAAGACTGGGTAGCATACCTGTTCTACCATTTTCCCCTAAGGTACTGGATTCTGGTTCTGTAGACAGCTTGATTGTAGTATTGTGAAACTAGAGCCTGGAAGACTGAGAAAGTCCAGCAGCTCATCAGGAATGTTGGAGATCTCAAGAATAAAATCTTGAACTTCACATGATTTCCATGCTTCCTTGAAGAACTAAACCACAAAACTCTTTTGCATCTAAATTTTCTACACAAAATACTTTGACCGATTCAGAAATAGTACAACTTTATGGGTTATTTTCCCATCCATGTTGTGGTTTCTGGGGGGTTTTTTATTATTATTTTTTTAAAAATTAACCCATCTATTCTACATTCCAGAAATTGAATTCTGTGTAGTTTTTTGGGGGTTTAGCTTTTATTTTTCAAAAATTCCTGGGAGACAGAAATGCTGATTTTCAGCACTATGTTTGTAGATGTTTGATGCAACATGACTCATGGTTATATCACTTTTATCTCTTTCAGAATCATAGTAATCAGATCTTATTTGGTATTCCCATGAATGACAGTAATGGGAATGGATGCTTGCCTGTAGCTGGTTTCCTCGTTGGCTTACTAGAAATGGGATTAAGGAAGATCCAGAATTTTTCCTTAGTGTGAGAACGAAATGTGTACTTGGAGCATTACACTCCAAAATTATACCAAAGTTAAAGACATCAGTCTATGGGTAAGTCTGCATACTTAGCTGCTGACACAAAGATAACAAACACACTCATCTATATAGCTGATTTATGGGAGAATGTGGAGAAAGGATAAATGTTTAGACCTTTATCATGTTCATTGGATGGTCCCTTTGTAACTAGGAGAAATATGCCAGGATAGAGACCATGACTGACAGCCAGTACTCTGAAACAAACCAACTATAAAGCCTACTAGTTATTACAGAAATCCTCTTTGTATAAGATAGTATAAGAGTAGGAAAGAAAACTAAAGGTCTTCACAATTTTTACCATTTTCTGTTTCTATTTCCAAGAGTAAGTGTTTTGATTGCACTTACAAAACAAACTTTTATGTGAGTACATTAAAAATAAATAGAACCCTAACAAAAGCAAAGACTATATTTTTTATATAAGATTAAGGCTAAGAGAAAACCACAGAGAGCAGATATCAGTCATGGCTGTTTAATGACCAGCTGAAGGCAATTAAGATAGCTAAGGACGGAAAACGTATGAGAAATAAGTGCAGAAATGTCAGGTATTTATCCAGTTGTACTGACTTTATCCAGAAGCTTTCTGACCTTCACCTACAGCTGCACACCAGTGTGTTGCAATGGATAGGGCAAATCACAAAATGCAAAGTATGAAGCAGTGACATACAGCAATTTTATAGCTGCAAATGAATTGATGCAGTGCTGTCACTTCCTTGCAGCACAGCCTGTCAATAAGCAGATATCTTGTAAGATAACACATTGTGCTGTGTTGGCACAATGCATCTGTGACGGCACAGGTTCTCCTTGCATAGCTTATTATCTCTCCACATGAAAGTAATAGGGTATAAAGCCCAATAATATTTCATGTTCTGTATCAATAAAATTACATTTTTTATAATGTAAAATATCATGAAATCAGACTTTCTTCAAAACAGAACACCAGGCTTCTTTATCAATTGCTTTAGTTTTAAAAATATGTCACCAGAATTGTAAGATGTCTTCCCCTTTGAAGGTCGCCAAATAGGCACCTTCAAAAATCACACACTGTAATTATGCAGTGATTATCTAAAACCTAAATTAAAAGAAGCAGGTCTGTTCATAACAGAAATGGTAGTGAACTGTGCTTGGAACTTAGCACTGAGTATTTGAGAAAACTATGAACTGTGCCACTACTTTTCAAATCGTTTTCTCCAGACCAGGCTTGGACATCCAGAATACTATGTTATGTTTGTTTATATTTTTGTTTTTATTAACTTTTTCTACTGCTGACATCAGTGAGCTCAAATGTTCTCAACTGAAGCATTTACCTGGTCAGCAAGTCCAAATTTCTTCAGTCTTTAAAGGGACCAAAATAATGGTACTTGGGTGTTAGTTGTTTTGCTTAGTTATCTAAGCAAATTCTTTGGGAGTTGTAGGTCAGATCTTTTAAAGGTGTCTAGATGCCTAAAACTATGGTAAAAATAACCATGTCCTAGAGGGACCTTGTAGGGATGGAATTACTCTGTCCAACATGCCTACAGACAGGTTAGTTTCCTGTGTTTTCCATATAGACAGCAGAGAAAGGCTACTCAAGGTTGTCATTCCTTTCACGCTAAGGCCTGTTTTGTTTTTTTTTAATAATTTAGATGATTTATATTTTAAAAGTTCCAAGTTCACTCTGTTGTCCCTGAGAGGTTCCCAGCGAAGACTCTGACACTTGCAGCTTAAACCATCTAGGGTGAACTGCACCTCACCCTTGGTGCTTGCTTGCATCGCTCGATGTAAAAGAAAACCTACAAACCACTGTGTGTGTATCCCACTGTGCTTATAGACTCTCAAATTCTGAGTCTTTGCACACCAGGTAAAAATTGTTGCTACTCTGCAGTGTCCCCAGTTAGAGTATTCTCAAAGTTCAAAAATTATTACAACAACATGTAAACACATTCTTTACACCAAATACTGCAAAAAGGCTTAATTCCTAGCAGGCTGTTGCTATTCATATGTAAAAGGGCATACTGTGTTATTAAAAAAAATGCTTCCCAAACGAAAGCCACAAACTGGAAAAGAAGACTTTAAAATAAAAGTGCATACATTTTGTCTGGTTTTGAAATATCTCCAGACTAAATCATTAAGTGTGGATCTGGTTGCACAAAGTCTGCAAAATTCAACCACGAAGCCACCACACCAAGGCTGTTGTGCCAAACAAAACACAGCAAACTCGTTATGGTCAATAAAATCCCTAAATTAAATAAATGTTCTTCATGCTTAGAACACTTCCTGATGTCAGGGAAAATACATGTACGAGTTTTCATAGATACGGGGAAGTGTTCTGGTGTCAATTTATTACATAGAAAAGAACCCTCACAAGTCAAGACTGAAAAACAGAAAGGCCAGGTAGTCTTTTATCCAACTTTGTAGATTTTTAGTGGGTAAATTTGCATCACTCAAGGTACTCACAGAATTAAGGCTTACCATTGTAGGCCCAGAACCTCCTTCTTTTCTGATGAAAATTTGATGCAGGGATACATGCATTATAAGTAGTTTGACTAAATTGTTTGAAGATACATACAAATGTTTGTGCATGTGAGGTTTGGGGAGAAGGCACACAGGCTCATACTTGAGAAAGGAATCAGGTAATCTTCATGTGCTGTGACATAACAGAAGTACATTGCATGTTTTCAAAAGACAAGCGTTTGCTATTTCTCCAATAAAAACACATGCCACTGAGAGTGCAAGAAAATTATTTTGCAGGTAGAACTGTGTTGAGCTGACCCTGACAAGCAGAAAAGCACCTCACTTCCTCACTTCTCTCTGCCCAGCCAACCAGGGGAGATAGCACAAAGACCAAAATCAAGAAAACTCATGGGTTGGGGAAAAAACAGTTTAATAAATGAAGGAAAGACAAAAAACAAATGATGCAAAAGTAATCAGTCACCAGCTCCCACAAGCAGACTGATGCACAGCCACCCTCTGAGCAACATGTATTCCAGAAAACATAAGATCCCCAGACAACACTGTCTTCTGCTACAGCAGCTTTATTGTTGAGCATGACAATACATGTATGGAATACCCCTTTAGCCAATTTCGGTTAGCTGGTCTGACTGTGACCATTTTTAATTTCTTGCTTTTCCTCAGCCTACTCACTGTGGGTATTTTTTAGAAAAAAAAAAAAAATAGAGAGAGAAAGCTTTTACATTGTGGTGCAAGGACTACTTTGTAATAGACAAAAGAATGGTGTGTTTTCAACAGTATTTTAGTCCTAAATCCAAAATACAGCATCATAATGCTTGCTAACAAGAAAGTTGACTCCATCTCAGTCAGACCCATACAATTTGAAGCAGTTACATGGTATACTGTGCAATGCATTCAAATAATTTCTCTCTATAATAACCGCATCCAGTTTCATTACTTTTATCAGCAATTGTTTCAATGTGTCAAACAATATGTCACACTCCAAAGGCTCCGGTTTTCTTCAGTGCAGTGATGTTAGAAAAAACTTCTTCAAAATACTGCTTTGCAATAGATAAGCCTTTTATCAGTTTGGCCCAGGGATTGCTGCCAGTTACCCAAACTGTAATGATTAAAGGACTGTATTACATTAAACATTGTCTTTCCTTGGTCAGCTTCAGGAGCACAATCAGACAGCAATGTTTTCCTCATTTGTAAAGGAAACTGATCTCAGACCTCCTTGCAAAATTCCTATCCCTGGCAGTCAGAAAATTTACCTTCCTACCTAAGTAAGACTCTAAAATGGTTAACAGATTTGTTGAAAGTGACTGGTAACAGAAAGTCTACAATTAAGATGAACTTCTTCAGAAAGCTGTTTAATATTATAGCCCCAGTAATCAAGGTTGTCATGTCAAATCAAGTTCTTGATTATCCTTGTATAATTTTATGCATCATCACAAGTCCAAAACCAAACTGATGATAAAACAGTTTTGTTAGGCAAAATTAATTTTATTGGATAATTCACGCCTCTAGCCGCACTTCCCTCTACAACCCTAACAAACAGATGCTGCCTTTTTCTATATTGACTTAATAATTTAGAAAGCACAGACTTTGTGGGTGAATATGTTTTCATCTTAGGAAAAAAATAATTAAAGACCAAGTGCACGTTTAAAACTATCGTGCTTAATTCTATAACCAGCCCTTTTAAATTTCTTCTCAAAGAAGAATTCTTCCAGAACCAAATAAGCTTTCATAGGCAGGAATTTGGATGTTTGGGCTTTGCTAGGTGAATAGTTTTCACATGCACAGTACGAAGGTCTTTTAACATTTCTTAAAAATCTTCCAAGAGTTAGTGACCAAAACAGAATTTTACAAGCATCTATGAAATAAAGACTGCTACCCTATTTTAAGGATGAAACTCCTGACAAGCAGGGAGATCAAGCTGTTCTACTCATGCTAAATTTAATCATACAGCAGTAATCCTTTCACCACCTTCAGGTAGATTATTATTAAAAAAGGCTGGTATAGTATTCTTGAGTATAAAAAGCTGAAAAAATGTAATAGCCAATCTTAGAACATCTATTGTATTTTTCAAGAAAAGTGGTGAAAATGCTTGTGAAAAATAGTAAAATTTCTGCATGGTGCTGGGATGATAATTCTCACAAGAATTTTAAAGTTTTGACTTCTTCTTGCCTTCATCTTGGAATAAAAAATAGAAATTATGTAAATATTTATGAACTGAAAACCTGAAGAAAAAAAAGATTAGATCTGATCTGCCACCATGTTCAAATTAGGCTCTATTTCTCTGGTTATCTATCCATGTCATGTGTGTTGTCTTTACAATGGTTTCTATTGAATGGTCATTTTGACCTGAAAATAAGGATACTTCTGAGGAAATCTGTGGTCAAGTTTCTATGAAAAATCTTCAGATTCAAAATTAAAATAATACAGTGAGGAGGAAGAACCTTCTATTTTAATGGAAATCCAATTTTATCCATCAGAGATTTATTTTACATTACATTAATGGTAAAATAAAAGCCACTATATTTCACCTGCACCTGCTTGCAGGAAATTATTTTGTGTGAGCACATATTATAAAGGTCCTTCAGAGGTTAGTAAAAATTCATACAGTTTCAAGCATATCTTGTACCTGCACCCCTCTAAAACAAAACTTGTTCTTTTGCCAGCAGAGTTTCTGTATTCATTAACTTAGTTCCACACATAGTTTGTGCGAGATGCACAGAGCCTTTACACAAGCTAATGCAGCCTATTTTAAAAATAATTTCAAATAAAGATTGTTTTAATATAGTTTGTGTAAGCATATAATGTACAGTTAAGTGATGAAGTAAATGAGAGCACCTTTCAGGGAAGATTCATTAGAAAAACCTGAGAAACTCAACTTTCTTGAATACATATTTCCAAAACATTGCAAACTACAATCTTCTGTAACTAGATTCTCATTCTATAAACAAGAGTCTATTTTAGATCACCTATGTCAAATGTTGATTTGCTATAATCTGTAGAAAACAGAGCTAAGGATTGCAGTTACCCTTCTGAGAAAAAAAAAAAGTCATAAAACAACAAATACTAATGTTTTTTATATAGCCCTAAATACATATTTTGTCATTTTTAGCTTGTCCTTACATCTATTGAAATTGTACCAGCGGGGAAAAAGTAGTTTGGAAAAGTGATTTCATTTGTTGCTTTGCGAAAATCAGGAGAGGCAAAGAAATATTAGCAATTAAATTTTTCTGCAGTGTATTCATGCATTTAGTGGCTCATAAACTTCCAGACAAGTAGAACAGCAGTGGAAACTCCTGGATTTCTTGTAATCTCCCTTTTGTATGTGTAGGGAAAATAATTCAAATTACTTTCAGTAGGAAGAATTGCTTGCACATTTTTCTGCAAACTTCCATCACTCTGTATGAGGTGGTATTGTGATCAAATTCATCATTTGGTCATAACTTCACCATCTTTTGGCACCATATTCTAAATTTTAAATTACTGCAGTGTTTTTTTTTGATTGTTGAGTGAAGGGAATTATGTGTAAATCAGCCCTCTAAGGAATTCATAGCAATTGCAGAAGTTTTTTTTTGTTCCATTATTCCAATGCAATAACTTCCCTGCTGTTACTTTAAACATTGTAAATAATTTTAGTTCTTTTACGGTAATTGGAAACTTATGCTATTTTGTGGCTTAATGTTGCATATGTAAATATAGGCTAATTGAAATTTCCAACTAATAAATGTTCATAATATAATATTCATAAACCCAGGATATTTTATACAAATATTTGGCTGCATTTAAGACATCTGAATTAAATTTTGTCTTGATTTAAAAAAAAAAAAAAAATAGAAGAAAAAAAAAGAAAAAACCGCTTTCATTTTATTGAATTAGTCTTAAAATGTCATACTAGATATTGGAAAAGTGAATGAATTCACACAGAAAAATTAAGACATCTATAATATCAGAATATGCATAATCATATTGCTGTTCTTCAGTCTTACTAGCAATTTATACAATAAAAAAATTACCTCTGGATAAGAAAGTGCAATGATTGGTGGTGGCAAAACAGAATAATACTTTTGATGTCAGTGTTTCTAATTTTGTCCCTGTTTCATGGCTATATCTAGCATTCAAAGTTGTTTTCTCAGCCTGATCATGGTAGAAGCCTCTCACAGCTTCTATAAGGCAATGAGTATGGCATGGGACCAGTAAATTCGCTAGTCAAAGTAAGAATTATTTAAAAATAGGAGCATAACCTCATGAAACTGTAAATCCACTGCAGTTTTTTGTATACTGTATGGTTAGGAGGAAACATTGTTTCATGACAACCATTGGGCAGCTTTATTAATAAGCAGAAAAAGACACTGACACTCTAAACCCAAAGGTACCCTATAGCTTAAGACAGCCTTTCCACCACTGCTCACAGCCAGTTGGTAACTGCAGGTGTCTTCTCCACTCTGACATCCCCAGGTGACAGAAATCAGGCAGTTCCTGCAAAAGTACTAGCTGAAATACCTGGGTGAATAAGACATTTACCAGACAGCTAAAATGGTGAATGGGCTGGAAGAACTAAAATAAGTATAAAGTAGAGTCATATTTGTGTCAATAATATTAACTCTAAAGCAAAACGACAAAGGTGGCATAGCTTTCAGCACACTTCCCTGTTGTTTCTCACACCAAAGTAGCTTGCTAATGTATTAAAGTAATTATGAAAAATATCTAAAGAAAATTGCTAGTGATCTTAAAAGCTCACCTGTGAACCAAGAGCATAAGGTTTTATAAAAATTCTCTGTATTCTCTGAATGGGTTACAGTATTTGATGAGTAGGTACTTTTAGTGAACCAGCCTTTGACATCTCACTGGGCAATGTAACATAGCTGTCTGTGACTTTGCAATGGCACAATACTTCTGGTTGTATACCATGTCTGTTTCTTCTCCATACACATCAAAAAAGTGGTGAAGAATGATTTCTCGTTTCTCTGAGACACTTTCTATGACTGAATTCTCTCCATTGGATCTGTTGCTGGCTCTCAGGCCACAGAAAAAAATTAGACTTATATCTGTACAGACATAAAAGTTGTGTTTGTGCACAAAAACCTTTTCTATATCCTTCTTCCCAAATAGCCTGACTTTTTTTTCTCTTTAATGTACATGACTTTGAGATGTCAGCTATCTGCCAAAAGCTCAAGACTTTCTCGAGCCGACTTTGGTTGGCAAATTAGTCAGCATGTCTCTACTATGTGTGCTATTGGCCTAATGAGGTTTAATTAACAAGTGCTTGTGTCTGTTGTAGGGGACAATTGCTATCTCGTGAAGGCTTATTTATTGGCAACATGTGATATTTTGGTAGATGATTGTCAGAACAACAATAATAAAGCATATTAAAAAAACTTGTTCCGTTCAGACTTGGAATGCTAAAAATGTTTTTCAGATATCTGCACAGTTCTTATTTCTTTGAAAATGGGCCTGGTGCTTCTTTCAGTATGTTGTGACCTAAAGATATGGGAGGTGGGAAGAAACTCTCATAATATTACATTATTTCAGCAAAATCTTGCATGTAAAACAATAGAGGTACCTGAAAGCATAGTAGTACCATTGAAAAATAACATCATTTTTAAAACTTACTAAATTGCCTTCTTTGTATCCCAGTGCAATTACGTATGCCTTAGACTTTACAGTGATAACCAAAGAAACAAGATCTCCATTTCAAAAGACAAAGAAATTTAGCATTAGCTTTAAGCAACTTGTAAAGCAGGATACAATTAGAAATGTATATTCATGGACTCTACAAGCACAGACACTAACAATAGTTAAAAAGATTTGCCACAAAAATGTATCTAAGAAAAAATAGGCAAATCCCACATAATAAAAGATGCTGGTCTAAGCAAACATGGACTTTGTAATATAATGCTTTTTAATAGGATTGGCCAGTAAAAGCACAAATTCAGAACAATAGTTTGCCATTAAAGTTAATCTTCTGATCCAGGGTCTATGCTGACAGTATTTCTGTCTGGATTTTAGCTAGGAGCTCATTGGCAGTTTAACCGCCTCTGAATAAAAATCTTTATTCTTTCATGGAATTATCTTGAATTTTGCTGGAAACAAAGCTCTTTCCTTTTATTACTTCTTTGAATTCTTGTTTTCAGGCCTGTACTTGCAAACCAACAATGGAAAAAGGAGCCATGCCAGTCCTGGCACCCTTTTTGCATAAAGTGGCATGCAAACTGAATTTACAGGCTTCTGAGAGGTTGAGTTATAAATGGAAATTTCCAGGACAAAATTTTCATTCTAAATTAGTGTTCTCTGCATTAATCCTGTCTCTAATATTAACACCATGCCCTTCCTCACCCCTCAGATAAAGAATGTTAGATCTCTTGTTGTTTCTCTTGTCATTTCTAGACAGTTCTTCAGTGGGGGATTCCTAGACCCTGTCTGTCACCCTGTAACCACACCTGTCACCTAGAAAATTCTGCTGGGTTCATAGGGTGATAGGATAGGGTCTGGAAGGTCCCCTCCCCGGATTTTCTTCATTTGTTACACCTGTTGTCCATCTCCCAGAGAGCCGTGCCCCGCTGAGTCCTGACCCGTCCCTGATGTATCCCTCCACCTGTCACCTCCCCCCTTTTTAAGATCGTGCCCTCTGTCTGCCCACGGGCTCCTCCGTGGTATCTGCCTTGGTCTGACAGAGTGACCGGAGTTCTGTCCCATTAGGGACGAATAAAGGTTCCCTGTTCATCCACCAGAGCCTCCCGCCTTCTCTCGACTCTCACCGCTGGTCACTCGGTGCTGGAAAGCTAAAAAGAACCCACAGGGGTGGGCGAGGATCGCATCGCTTCCGTGTGTGTCTGAGCTCGCCGGGGCTTCTTTCACTGACGCACACACACATATATTCTCAAAATAAAAGTTTGTTAATAATATAGTAGGCAGGAATAGCTCACCAGCTCTGATAGAAGAGTGCATTTGTTGGCCACGGCCTATGTGAACAAGAAAAATCTTGTGAAATATATTCTTATTGTGAAAGGGTAAGATGCATCTTCCAAGAAATGCTGATGTGGTAATGAAAAATATTTCATCAGAAGACGCAGCTATATACTTATAAATACTTATAGAGGTTGAAATGTAGCTAGGATCTTTTTTAATTCATCCCAAGGATGGCAAGGTAGAGTGAAATATATATAAGAATTAAACTTGAAAGCAACATCATAGTAACATATTGAGTGGAAATTCTGTTTGTTAAAAAAAGTAAAGAAGCTCCAAGTCAAGCTTCTCACTGAAAGCATGACGGTGTCCCTCCTTACTTCTGAGGTACCTGACTGTTTTAATTATTTATAATTGCCTAATAAACACACTGAGTGAAGTCTCAGAACTTAATGACCGATGAAGCAAAAATGGTGTTCCTTCCTGCCCTATAACCTGTGAACATTGTGTCATACAGACGTTTTGCATATGCTGAAGCAAAGAAGGAAAAAATCAAATATCCTCACATGAGAATAGATTTGAAATTCTGATGACTGGTGCTCAACTGAAACAGTTCCAGTTATATGCTGGAAAAACAGAGAAAGAAATTCTACTCTTTCGCTCTCCCCTCTATTTATTATATTATATATATATATATTATATTAAGAGACTCTGGCTTTCCCAGCTGTCTAAGGAAAAGGATAATGTCCTTAGCTGTGGATGTCCTTAGCTGCTTGCAAGAAATACAGCCTCTCAACCTCTCAATCCAAAACCTAAGCAGTGGGCTGAGATACAAATTAAAACATCAAACTGTCCTGAAATTTCCCTATATCCAGGCTCAGGCAGTTCTGCTTTCTTCTTAGGGCTCTCCATAGGACTCGCACTTCTCTTGAGTCATACCAGTAGCTGGAATGCATTACACAAAACTGGATATTCACCAACTATATGGTATAAGCCCAAGGGTTGTCAAAAGTCCCAAACCCCCACATGAACTGTGGTCCCAGCTCTGGGCCTGGCTATATCCCTACACAATTCAACAAAGCAACACACTGCACTCTGAGTAAGGCTTCAGTTTCACTTGAAATGGTGGAAAGTGTAACTGCAAAATATTGGAACAATTTTTAAATTCAGAAGGCCCTTTAAATCATCCTTCTTCCTACATTCTTCAAAATCCTTGTAACTGTGGCCTTCATCTTAGCACCAAGCGTTACATTGCACAGATCCAAGATTAGCTTTGTCATAGTGAAAAATAACCATCTGGCAGTCCTGGTACACGGTAAGACTGTTCTACTCAGAAAAGAAACCATTTTAACTATGGGCAGCTAGTCTCATCTCTAACACTGTTACTGTGTTTAAAAGTAACTTTAATTGTTGTCTCTTTCCCTAAGAGGATCAACGACATTTTTCCATGAGAAAGTGTGTGGTGGCAAAATTGAAGGGGTGTGTCCAATGACATCGAAATTTTGTCCCTCTATTCAAAGAGGAAACAGAAAGCAGAAAATTATTTAAATATCTACTTTTTTTTCTAGTATCTGCCAGAAATTCATTCCCAGGTGTCAGCTTTCTGATTCAGAGCAGTATTTCCATTTGCCACTCCTCTTCTGAACATGTCATATAATAAGAAAAGAACCGTTGCTGACATGACCCTGATAGGCTGACATACAAACAGAAATGAAAATTACGATGCTCAGTCTCCTGCTCATTGCCAGAATGCCCTTATAATGACACTACTCAGACTGGGGGTTTACTATGGGAAGGAAACAAAGGGGTTTGCTCTATATGTCTTCTAACATAAACTGACTTTCAAAAGCTGTTTTAAACAGAATAAAAATTAGGAAACTGCTTTCCTTTTATGCAGTGAGACAATTCAAAACTACACAAGACAAAAATCTCCTTAACATTCGTAAACTAGTTCTTGTAGGACAAACAATGCAAATTATATGTTTTAAGATACAAAGTAACTACAGAAAGAGTAATTGATTATATTATTCATCAGCTAGTATACTATTCATCAGATGCTTGACTGTTTAGGCTTTTAATTTCCAACACAGCATCTGCTGCAGTAAAAGCTGTTGTTAAAAAGCAATAACTTTTAGATGGGCAGAGCTTTAGGTTTCATGCAGTAGCTGACCAACTAATGTAAAATCATCGAAAGACAAAGTCAGAATAGATGTAAGAACAACTCATAATTTCTTTTCCTCTCCTTTCCTATTTTAAAATAATTTCACTTCTCTATGAAGTCTAATAAAGATAACCCTCTAATTACATTATAACTATGCAATTTATGTTTTGACACTGAATTTCATAATTATGGTTAATCTTGATGTCAACAGTGTCGTCAATTCAAGTAGACCTTACCCTGCATTTCTTCTTTATGCTCATTGCTGTGCATGACAGTAGTATATGGAATTTTGGCATGCATTTGGTTTGTGCAGTTCATGGAAAGACACTTATGGCAAGCCTCTCCCTTTTCTTCCCCTACACTGTATTTTTCACACTGATCAGATTTTATATATTTGTTAAAAGAGAAAAAATATTCCAGGAAGGATGAATGTAAAGTCTAATTTCAGATTGTGAGTATCTGTGAGTCTTGCTTTTTCTTTGCAGTGTTATGTTTATAACAAAGGGATCCCAAGCCCCACCTCAGTTCAGTACAAAAAGGAGATATTAATGACTTTCTGTGAAAGGCTCATAGAAACACAATCATATGAGCATAGGTTTTGCAGCCCAAAATGCCAAACATCCATGTAAGAATGTATTATTTTTACTGCATTAAACAATTTCTATTTTTCAAAAAACAATGAAAGAAGCCAATAGTGAGGAATCTTGTAATTCTTGCAAAATTTTCACGACCTCATTAAATAAAATATGAAAATATAAATTCATATAGGCAATCTCAAACTCATGAGAAATGGGTTCCATGCAATTGAAATAGGCAAAAAAAAAAATGCTTTAGTAATTATTTCCAAATGGAATCAAAAACTGAGCTGTAATATTTAAAAGAAGAGTATTTTTAAAAATATGTTTAGGAAAATTACCTAAGGTAAATAAGGATTCTNCTTACAACAAAAATAAGCAAAGAGATATTATTACTAATAAAAAGCTTTGAGCAGCAAAGAAGTTAATTCTTCTTGTATGAAGGCAGAGTTTTTCAAAAACAGTGTTTACTCATAGAAGCAGATTACTGGAAATGAGAGACAGGTAATTGTTTCTCTCAGTGGTAAACATGAATTACAACTTTGTTTCCAAAGGAGTTTCACACACCCTCTAAAAGCTGAATGGCATGTAAGGAGAAATGAAAAATTGAAAAGATAGAAAAGCTCTTTGTTGATTTTAAGCTTAGTCGAAAAGACAAAGATACAACAGAACCATGGGCTGACATCAGAGATGCAGGATGCAGGAACTTTAGTCATGTAAACAAGGCAACCTGAAAGGATTAAGATAGATTATACCCTAGTTATCACCATCTGAAAATCTGAAAGAAAATATTCTATTTAAACATCAAATCACACATTCCACAAACAAAGGGTAAAAGCTGACAATCTAGATAATAAACCATTTTCTTATAGGTACACTACTGGTTAAAAAGGAATGCAATTCCATGCTCCAAGTTTTGCAGTTAACAATCATCTGTCTGTTTGCCTCCTTGTGGACATCTCTCTTTTAACTGATATATAATTATTTTCCTTGTACTAACAGTTTTTTGCCAGAATTTTCAGGTATAAAACCTTCGAATAAGCAATTTTGTCTAGTCATGAGACTTGTTCTTCATTCCATTCACCGGCTCCATTGCCCTTTCCTGGACATGCTGCAGCTCTTCAATCTTCAGTGTCTCTTGTCATGAGGGGCCCAGAACAGAACACAGGGTGAGGCACACACATTCAAGGTGTACAGGGAACAAACCCTTACCTAGTCCTGATGGCCACTCTGTGTTGGATGCCAGCTAGGAAACTCATAGCATTGGCCTCAGCCCATGGATTTATTCTGCCTGGAGTTTTCCTTCCTCCAGCAGACCAACACTCCCATCTGATTTGGAGTCATCTGCAAACTGAATGAGAGGCCACTTCATCACCTTGGTCAGTACTTGTAATCTGACAGATCTACCACACGAAACCAAGGCTGTTTTTCTGACAGCCATTTGCCTGAGCACTTACTGCTCCTAAATATACTCCAGTACTATGAGAAATTTATCATTTGTTTTTTATTTTGATGATGGACCTGACATTTTCCTGCTGTATTTCTTTTTGAGGCCTGCCTACACAGTCTCCAGTTTCTCTTTAGGACTTACCTGCCCTGTCTGCACAAACCCTTCTAAGTATCCTTAAGTGTTTCCACCTAACAGGCAAGGTCTACAGGCATGTGTCTCACCTTGCCTATTCAGCCACCAACTATCTATAGATTTTGGGAATGCTTTTTATTTTTCATAGCCTTTTTTCTTGGCAGCCACTGCTTTGAAATTTTCACAGAAACCTGCCCCCCAGGGGCCTGGGACTGGGAAGCACGCTTGTGACCAAAGTGAAGAACTGGGCACTTTATTTTTTTGAACTTCATACCACTGGCCTTGGCCCATTAATCCAACCTTTGCAGATCCTCTGCAGAGCGTTCTGACCCTCTGGCAGATCAACACTTTCCTCCTATTTGGTGTCATCTGCAAACTGACTGAGGGTGCCTTTGTTCCCCTTGTTCAGGTCATCAATAGAGATGTGGCTTCAACACTGAGCCGTGGGGAGCCCCACTAGTGACTGGCTTCCAGCTGGATGTAACTCCATTCACCAACGCTCTGGGCCCAGTGTGTGGGCCATCCAGTCAGTTTTTATCCTGCAAAGAGTGCACTCCTCCAAGACATGGGCTGCCTGTTCTCCAGGAGAATACTATATGTCACAGAATTCATGGCTTTACTGAAGTCCAGGTAGACTACATTCACAGCCTTTCCCTCGTTTACTGGCAGGAATATAGCATGCTACAAGAGTAGCATGGTGTGCTTTCTCAGAAATACCTCACTTTGCTCTTTTGTTGCTTTTTAATGCTTCCTTTCTCTCATAAAAAGGAAAAGAAAAAAAGGTATCTTTTTTTCAAGTTCAAAGCAAGTGGATCTTTTCAACTGGAAACCTTGAACAATGGCAACAAAATCTTCAAGAATGTATGGGAGACATAGAAGTAACCTGTAGTCTGATTTTCTAGGCCTGAGGTTTTCGAGTTTCTGAAATTCAGTTTCTTTGTGGTGCTTAGATTTAGGAAGACCTTGCTTCCCACAGGCTTAGCAGAAACATTGCTAATGTTATTGTAACGACAGTCATGTTTTGCATTCCTTACTGTGGGATGGACTTTTCTCTGTCTTTCAGTTCTGGGACAATGGGATAAGAGTTCTGGTACTCTTCTGCCTAGTGGGATGGCCCGTTTCTTGTAACTATATAAGGAGGTCAATTGTTTTAATAAATCGGAGTCAGATGTTTTCATAAAACGAGGTTTGTGTGTGTCCTGTGTTCCTGCACCACAGCGACAGTAACCTGTCTTTCCAATCAAAATATTTATTTCCAGAAGAATTAGCCCATGAAATGCTGTAGATCTTTCAACAGTTAATGTCCTTTTTTGGCTACTGCATAGCAGATATTGTGACTTTTCTGTGCTAAGTCATTCCTGGGTATTTCCTCATATCAATGTGCATCAATAGTTCTTACATGCAATGATAATTCAAGGGAATATAAAAATTTCTAGACAAGTTTACCAGACCAATTTAATAAAAAAAAATTAAAATGTCCCTTAGGAAAAGAGATATTTTAAAAATAATTTTCAATTTTAAGTGCTTTCAACTTCATAATGTGCATATCTGCTGGTAGGTATCACATGACAGGTTATAAAGAAGCAATGACATTACAAAGATGCAGAACTTCGATGTCTCATCAGTTTGGATACACTTGCACTTCTCTAACAAGCCATTGTGTTGGATTTTATGGGGGTTTCTGTTTGTTTAGGTTTGATTGGTTCATTGGGGTTTTGTTCAGGGTTTTTTCATGGGTTTTTTTTTTGGTTTTTATTTTGTTTTTAATAAAGAGAATGAAAGTAGTTGATTTCAGAAAGACAAGGAAATAAATTTAAGGTCACAGCAATAATGTAGCAGGAAACACAATCAAGATTGTTGAATATTGAAAGCTGTGACCATTTGTTGGGCAATCTACTAATTCCAGTACAGACTACTATAAAAAGTCTCAGTCCTAAGGAAATATCATATGTGATTGACAGAGGGTGGTTTTTTTTTTGCCCACCAAAAAGCATCAGACTTTCTTAGGGATAGACTGGCTCTTTGCTTTTCCTCAGTATACTACACTTCAGATGTTAGAGGCTAGATGAAGAAGGACACCTGGTAGAGGTTCAAAAGACTGTTGTAGTAGATAGAGTATTGAAGTGAAAGATAATTAAGTCTGACTTCTACCACAAACAGCAACTCATAGTTACTGGGATTCATTCTTATTTAAGAAAGGCTTATTAATTCTTACTAACATATATCACAGGTCTAAGAAACCTCAGTCGAGATTTATAAAACAGCTAATATGAGAAAAGAAGCTACTTTTGTAAATAATGTAGGACCTGAACTACAGCATAAAGAGAATCACATTAAATGAGTTTTATTATTTCAAACATACATATAAACACGTAGAAATGCCTGCTGCTTATGAGAAAGCTCAACATATATCTGATTAAAAATGTAGTTTTGTTGATTTTTTTATACTTTCCATGGTTTGTATCACTTAAGTATGGATAAAACAGCTTTTTAGTATACATAAACCAAACCATGCTCCCTGTATAGAAATGACTGCTTATGTTCCCCCAAACTGCTATCACTTCCAGCAAAAGTTTTAAAGTGGCTTTTGGCTAAAGGTCAGGAGAAACTCCACCAGAAAGAAGACATGGCTTATGACCACACATTATCAATACAGCATGTGGTGGCTAGCATGAAATCCTGCAGATGTGGCTCCTTCCCTTTGGAGTTACTGCAGCTCTATTAGATCTAGATGTTTAAGCAAAGTTTAATCACAAAGCTGTGATTCATGTTGCTTTGAGTTCTTTCTTCTCATATTGGCTTAGTTGCTAAATTTCTGGGTACCCCAGATGCTTTTTACTATTTTTTCGGTTGCACCTCTTTTCTGTCATGAATTTCTGACTAAAATCTTAATATTAGACAAACACAAATAACAAAAAGGTAACTTCGTGGTTACATCTGAGTACACACCCCAAATTTTTCATGAAGGAGATGAAATTGGGGCAGTACAGAGGAACCTGCACAGAACTGTTCCATGTCAAAAGCACCGTTATGTAGTTACCAGGTGAAAGTATCTGATAATAGAACTCCTCTTGATAAAAGGAGAAGGGAATCACTGGCAGTGTTCTTTTAGGAGGAATGTCAACACCACTCTCTTCTGAAAATGCAAGCATCTCCTCTTGGTACCTATTTACTATCCCTATATTTTGTGGAAAGTTAAGACAGCATTCCCAATGGCTGCTGTATGGGGCTTTGGCACTTTATCTTGTCATTCTTGTGCCATTTCAGCAGTTTGCATTAATCAATAAAGTATGGCTGCTATTCCTGTAATTCAGCAGTTAAAAATGACGAATGAAAAATTCAACTACATGAAAAATTCAGTGTTTTGACAGTTTCTTTTTTCCAGTGGAGGTCTAAGTGTGCTCTTTGAAAATTATATTAATACATCATTAGCACACAATTATATTTCTTCAGTTCTTTGAGGTTGTTTTGTGGTTATTACAACAAGTTCCCCATTGCAATGGGTTGAACTACTTCACCCTTACTTTAGAAGGGAAGTCAGTGTACTGCAAAACTACAAGCACTCACACAATATTTTTCCTTGCAGAAGCACTTCAAGGACGAGTTTCCACCAAAATACCCAGCACATGGTTGATAACAAGCTCTAAATGAGATAGCATGAACACTGGAAGTGACCTAGCTGTGACCACTTATTGCAAAGCAGATTTGAGCCTCTTTATTGTATTTTGGCATACTTCCAATTCCATCTTACATATTTTCCACAACCAATATGAGCAAAGACTCGTATATTTTGAAGAAGAATCTTAAATATGGTTTGGTCACAGGAATCTTTGTTTCTGCCCCTTAAAAGCACATCTTTGATGACATGAAAGAAAAATATAAATATGTTCCTACAAAGATCACACCATAATCACGTAATTGAAGCTAAAACATAGACACTTTGCAAAATACTCCAAAGCAATTATTTAAAGGTACTCTAAAAGAAGTAATCAGAGTTCTTTAGCCAACATTTTTATTGTATTCTAGTTGAAAGAGATACAGCCCTAAAAATAAATTCTAAGATGTTTCTTTTAGGGGAAAAAGAAAAATCAAAAGGGAGTCTTGTTATTGTGACTGCTTCCTTCTAATAACCTTCAACACCTATGGAACCCTGATACTTAATTTACAAACTGCAGACATCTTTTTGAACTAAAAGAGAGGTTTTTTAGCAGGGAGCTGTAGCTGGATCTTTAAGTTCTTACTGAACAGGAGAGAATCATGAGACACATAACCAGCCCTATCCTCAGTGACAGAACCCCCCTAACCCTTCAGATGCCCATGAATAAAAGGTTGGGTTTACAAATAGCAGAGAAATTACTGGGTCCAACCTACTTGCTACAAAATAATCCCACTTAACTAAACTTTTTTTCTTAAAATATCTCTGACAAGTGAATATTCAGCAGATTTATGTAAAAGATTAGTTTTAAGTGGTAACACAACAACAGACACTTTGATCTAGACTGCCCAAAACAAAATTTTTAATTAGAATATTTTTAGTATAATGAAAAAAGTTATTAGACTAATTTATTCTTTGCTTCATAGAAACATTATGACTTCTCTTTAAAGTAAATTAAATACACATCAAGCCAGACTTTTTTTTTTTTTCCAGTCTGGAATGACAAGACTGGATGAAACAGGGTTTTTTATTTGTGCTGTTTTTACCCTGAAACCTGAGGGTGTTACTTGGTATGTTAAAAAAGGAAGCCAACCAGTGATTATTTTGCAGGACCAAACCAACACCACTATACATGTGAAGAGGTGTAGGAGTATCTGAATTTATTGGCTCTGGTGTTCTTTCACAAAACCTGAGGACTACATCACAGCAGAAGTTTTTGGATTCCCCTAGTGAACCACTGACTCTTTAATTTTGTTGTGCATCGGGTGAAGAGCAAGATGCAACATCTGAGTATGTCTTGCCATGATTTTCTGCAGCCTTGAAAAAAAAAAATCTTCCTGAAATGGGCCTCTCACCAGTAAGCAGGCAGGAGGAGTTATCCAAATGGGAAAAGAGAGAATGATGCGTGTAAAAGAATATCATGTATTCTAAAAACAGTAATAGAGAGTTTTAAATTAAAATAGAAAATACAGACATATCACCACCCTATATGAGCTCCAACACTATATAAAACCTTAGTCTGGTATAAGCAAAATCTTTGTTATACAAAAATCTTAGTCTGGTACTGAGTATGGCTTTGTTCTTGGTACCCAGACCCAGTGTGAACCACACATAAGATACCTAGGTGGTCTCACAGTTTGCCCTTTGTACTTTCCTTTAACCAGACTGAAGGATGAAGGTAAGTTCACAGCTTGTTTGCTCCATCTATAAATGTAAAACATCATGTCAGCCTCCCATATAATAAGCTAAAGGACCAAGTATAGATATCAACTAGAAAATCCTTTTCACCAAAACAAAACTAAATATTTTTTGTGATTTCTTCTATTCTTCACAAATTGATCACAAATCCCAGGGGCTTTGCATCTCCATATTCATGAAGTGTCTTTTGATTTGTGACATATTTGTTTGTGTGAATGCATATGAGTGTGCAGACTCATGCATACAGAGGAAGAGAAAAAATAGAAAAACTGAGTTCATTATTTAAAAATACAGGTGTAAAAACCCACCTGACTGAATGATATAGCCCCAGAAATGGACAGAGCGACTTGAAAGAAAAAAATCCACAAAAAGTCTTTTACAACTGAGTTTGTATTTAATAAAATCAAATTATTTAATAAAAGAAAGAAATATATGCTGCTATATTTTTGTATAAAACTTTTGGGGGAAAAAAAACCCAAACAAACCCAGGAAATCAATTTGAAAGAAGAATGTTTCACCATTTCCTTATCTTATGATAAAATGTTAAGGTCCTTTGGACTCTTAATTACAGAATTATCTCCAGGAGCTTTTCTCTTTTTAAGACATCAACAGATATTTATTATTTAATTTAAATTATTCTCCATGTATTTATTTTGTGGTAAAAGCTACATTAATATGTCGATTTTCACAGATGTACACATTTTCAAAGAGATGATCTAAATTCCTTCCAGAAGGCTGTTTGCATTTATCAATTTCATGCCAATACTTTCAGTGCTTTCAGTTAAAACTTTCAGTTTTAACACTATTTTTCAGGTGCCAGTTGCAGTTGCCATTTATACTAAGGAACAGAAGATATAAAATGCTGAAAACAGAAGACAACAGCATTTCTTAGCATCCAATGTTCTTAAAAGGAGCATTTTTAACCAGACTGTTAACATGCATTTTGAATAATCATTTGGAACTGGAAAAGGGGAAAAAAAAACCAAAAGTGAGGTTGCTTTGGTTTCACTTCAATGGATCATGGCATAAACTGGAAATTTAACGCCTCTGGATCAGGTTCTCTTCCCAACCCTTCAGGTTCACTCAACGTTCTGCCTGGGAATTAAACAGATCAGTAGTTCTTATTTCATGCTGTTGTATATGTACATGTCTATGTTTACATGGATGCAATTATATGTGTGTGTGTGTACATATATTTATATATATGCTATATATATAAACTTTCCAATTTACAAAAACAGTAAATTGTTTTTTCAAAACAATCAAGAAACAAAATTATACCCTGCATCACTAAATATTTTATGTCTTATGCATAAATCTGTATATACCACACTTAATGCCCTAAACAGGACCTGTGAGTTGACCTTTTTGCTCAGCTAATGCAAGGGAAAGTTGGGAAAAGCATTTATACATTTTTCTATCATTTCATTTGTTCAGGATATTTATAAAATATACTTTTCCAGAAAATTTGGGAAAACATTAATATTCACTTTTTCATTCAAGTGATGTATCTTATTCCTAAGTGAGAAACTAATAGTCACATACTAGATAGAAAATGGAGTTCAATCAGAGGCTTAAGGCAGTACAATCTGCCTTCTAGAGAGGAAAAATCTTCCTGAATTGGGCCAGATACTGGTAGTCCAGTTTTTTGTAATAATATCCCACTCAGTAAAAAAGTATCTAACTAGAACCAAGACATCATGTAACGGTTTCTCAAATGTTTTCAATTAAAAAAAAACCTAACAAAGCAAATATCTAAAGCAACAACTTAAAGATAAATTAAACTGTTTCTCACTCTCTCATGCTTTATAAAGCATGCCTATAAATATTTTCTTCATTTTTACTGGAGATTTACTGGAGATGTCTTGCAATGATATAAAAAAGTTCAGGGCACTATCAATATAATCAGCTGATTGATTTGAAGATTTCTATTTTTAAAATTCTGCAACATTCCCATTAGAAAACTCCATGGAAAAAAAATCCAAATGAATGTGAAACCAAACCAAATCAAACTAAACAAAAGGAAACCCTAAAAACTGCCCTCCCCAAAACCTTCTCAAAAACAGATAACCAAAAACCAAAAAAAAACCCCACCCAAAAAAAAGCAAGTGACAGAAGGATACATTGAGAAATAACTATTTTTTTGTGAAGAGCTGCTTATAAACATTTTCTAGTACTGTATTGCAGATAAACCATATTCTAGCAAGTATTCTTTCCACAAGTAAGTAAATCAGTCCCAGATGTTCTTCATAGGCAAAAGAAGAAGATATTAGTGCAGAGCAGAAACATTATGAAAGATCTTAAAATAAGAAAGAGTGGACCAAGAGAGACAAATATTCCCTACAGTAAAATTCTACACCCAACAATATTTCTGCAATTTCCCAGGTTCCCTGAAAAGAAAGTTGTGCTTGACAATTAGGTTAGCATAGGTGATTCTGGATGGTTGCTTTCCTCTCTGAGAGAAAGGAAAATCCTCATTATATCTTAAGGCATTCAGTATATTTTACTAAACCTGTGAGACACTTAGGATGAAATCGTGCCTTATCTGAAGTGAATGGCACCTGTTGAATGCATAGAGCCCTATAGTTAGCCCTGTACCTCATTCATTGAAAGTCTTCCATGCTTTCTGACTCACGGGGTGGGGACACACATCAGCTTGACTTATTCTATTAAACAAGGTAGGATTATGTGTGGAGGTAGAGAAAGGTGATGAGGCTTATGGCTGTGCTGCAGCTGGCAGCCCACTTTCAAAGGAAATCACTAGAAGACCACCATCCCAGTGCAATACTCCATAAATGACCTGGTGCACTCCTGGGGCCTTCTGTGAAGTGTCCGTCAGCTTCAGATAGAATTTGGAATAGAAGTAAACATGCTTCTCTCTCCTATTGTTTTCAAACACAGACGTCAGGCTTTGTTGAGCAATTTGTTGTGGGGAGTTTCACTCAATTGAGAATTCAGAAGTTGCCTTATAGTTTGGCTGGCTACTTCAGAGAGAAGCAACCAATACTCAAAACTTATTTAAAGACATGTGGGACCTTGTCTGTACCATCAAACCAGTTCAGCAGGAGCCCTGTGTGAACCACTTAAAGCAAAATCTTTTAGAACACAATCTCTTCGCTTACCATAATATCTAGACTATGACTAGATAAAAGTTCAACAGTCTGTTATTTTTTTTTTCTCCCTACATTTATTTACTTTCTTTTCCCTACCAGTGAAACTGATAGTTTAAGAAAAGAAAAAGTACAACCCTCTAATACAAACTAGGTGTGATTTCAAAATAAAAAAATCTACTTACTGAAATGGAGACTTGAGGTAGGCATTCATGTGACTTTATACATTCATTTATACCTCAGAATTAATAAGAAACACAGGCAAAATCAAGCTCCTAATAAAATCATGTAAATAAAACCAAAATGGACAAAGCTTTACCACATTAATTAAATGAATTAAAAAACTGCTCTTTTAGAAGAGCTGAATTGAAGTAACTGCTCTTCACTGCAGGTAGTAAATTTCTCTTGGAAATTAAATGCCATATTCTGAACTGATCTACAAGACTGTAGAATTTTCAAAATGAACATAGGAAACACCCTAAATGTTTGTCCACATATTCCTTTTGTTAGAGTAGTGTTTCTCAGCTCAAGAAAATTCTAGAGGAAAGAAGGGGAGGGGAAGGTCGGGGGGGGAGACTGCTTTTTGGGGTTTATATGGGTGAGATTTGCAAACTATTTCATTGTAAAATTAATGAAGATATAATAGTTTTGCTTATGAGATTCAGTCTGTTCCCAAAGTACAATCTATTGCCAGTTTTAGGACATAGACATTTTCCTGATTTATGCTCTGGGGTCATGTTGCATTGAGATTTTCTTCTGCATGGATGCTACTTCACTTGGACAGCTGAGCACCTGAGCATGCATAAGCACATTAACAGACAGTAAAACTACAGTAGAAAATATGAGAGGCTGGGTACAAAATAACTTACTACCAACTATTGAGTTTATAATAGTAAATTATGAATATGTGCATACTTTTCATTGCTTCTGAACTCAGGCAGATAGATGGAAAATCCTTCTTGTGCAGAAGACACACACAAACCCAACCAAACAACGAAAATGTCCAACAGATACGAAAAAATAAAAAACACCTCTCTGCCATCACCATCCCCTCCACACCCAAGCAACGTTCAACATCTCACCTATACCATATTCATTAGCTCTATTGTTTTCAAAAGGCATCCTTTCAGTGACTTTGTCTGCTCTCTCCCAACAAGCAGTATTAACCCTTCATCATGCTTTCTTACTGCTAGTTATTCAGATATTTGGGCTGATAACCATGATTATGCTACTGTCTGTGTAATCATGATGTGGTTTTCTGCAATAGAAGGTATATCAGTATTTTAGAGGCAGTAATATGTAAGTTGAATTGGACTGGATAGATCTATTTTTTCTTACCTTCATACCAACTTTTTACTGGGTGATGCCAATGATTATGAGCATACCAGTGTATCAGAAAAGATGGATAGTTGCAAGACATAACTTTTTGATTGGATGTTTTTTGTGAACATTCACCTGAAGTCTGAGCAGATGATACATATTAGTGACAATTCTATATGTCAAATGGTGGAATTAATTATTTCATGTTTTGGAAAATGGATGTACTCTATTAATAATCACAGTTGTCATTACATGCTAGCACCTCAGGATACAAACAGAGATTTCTGAATGGAATGTAGTGGAAGGGCAGTGTAAGTAGAAAAACAGAGAGGTGGACAGTGCTGGATGAGTTAGACAATTATTTTTGTTTTATACTGTGAGCAACTGTTATTGTTTACAATCTTGACAGAAGTTCAATGGTGTTTTACTAAGGAAATTTCCACATTTGTTAGGAACTGCATCACACTGGTACTGAAATTTAATTCCTCTCTACAGTTCTCCTCCACATCACTACCACCACTATCCTTGTGCAGCAACTTCTTTCACATAATTTCTCCACTTCTCATTGGGTCCTAAAAGACATATTTGTTAATTCAATTCCCTCAAGAATATGTGAGCCCAGAGATTTTAGGGCATGGGGAAAGCTGGAAACAGACTTAATGCTTTTTTGCCACCTGTGCTGGAAGAGTATCTCCACAGATGTTGCAGCCACAGCACTCCAGTGCATTATAGCATCTGCATTGTGAAGAGACAGCAGGACAGGACAATCTGCTCTCATCTAGACTCTAACAGACTGAAATCTGAGGTCTGGAGTATAAGGTTAGTGTAAGAGCAGCTCACACAGTGTTTATAACCTCAGTAGGCAAGAACCTCTTTGGAAGGACTGAGAGGCAGAGGTATTACAAGAAACAGCTGCCAAATTCTAGCCAACTTTCATCTGAATCTGCTTTCTATTGGCTGACAGAGAGCCATGGCTGCACACACAGTATTTCTGTACCGTATCTGTATTTTAAAGATTCCTAAAGGCTGCTCCTTTCATATGTGGAGAACAAATACCAGGATAAGGGATAGAGCTTCATGTACCTTAGCAGCAGCAAGCTAGTTGCTGTTCCCAATCCTGATATGCCAGTGCACTTGAAGCCATCTCTCCCTCCCAGACAATCCCTTTCTTTGTACAATGAAACTTCCATCAGCCATTTCAACAAATGTTTTGAAAGCATCATTTGCCTCAATGCTATTTCCCTTATTGTTCCAAGTCTAAGAGTCTTTGGTGATCTGTAGACTCTTTCTAATGTTATTGACAGCTTAGGGGGAAAAGCCCTCCTATTAATCATACCAAAAGACTACATAAATGGAAACAAAACAGGATGTAAAAGTTTTGGTATTTTGCCAGGCAAGGAAAAATAGCATACTACAACTAGTCTACTGATGTGCAATTATTAACTGTACTTTTGTGGCAACCTTCCCTTTTAAGTAGCTCCCAAAAAGGGGGATAAAACTTCTAAACTTGCATGGCATATTTGGTAAAAACGTGTGTTTTGCGTATGTCACACACAACCTGGTATTCTGTATGCATGGCCATGAGCTTGACACAAAGACATCTCTTTTCAAGCAAGTATTGTCGTGGACTTCAAAGGGACTATTTCCAGGAGCAAAGCTTTGTCATGTGTGTGGACAGGATCAGGGAGCTGGTATGATCCTGCGCTCTCATTTACTGTACAAAATATACTCACACTGCTCCTTTAGTTGTCACCTCCTACAATCGAGGCCTCATTCTGCTATGGGCTGAAGTATGATGCACTGGCAAGTGGTATTTATTAAAAAGGTCATTGACACTGTCAAGCATCCTTTGAAAGACAACATTGCACCTAGAAGGTTATCAGGCCAGAGCCATGAAGTCTACAAAAATTTCTCTGTCAATATTGTAAACAGGTAATACATCTGACCTCCTTTTGGACTTAACAAAACACAGATGATTAAAGCTCTTCTGTGCCTCTTTCACCCTCTGTCATCCATGTATACACTTTCTCCAAGCTTTGTCTTGAAGTACCCTGCAGAAGTAGTGAAGTTGAGAAAGAGCTACTTTAATTATAAGTACCACAGTAATGAATTCAAGTACACTCATTTATCATAAAGGGCTTCCCCATCTGTCTCTAAAGTATGCTCAAAAATGCTGTGTATTTGATAACATGAATGTTGAGAATTTAACACATTTTAGTTTTAAGCACTCCATTTTGGTTAGCTTTTTGTAAGATTGTACAACTGAATTTTGACTAAAGGAGCACATTGGGGGGGAGGGGGGAATGTGTGTGAGGAGTGTGTGTGCGCGCGCACGTGTACGTACGTGCGTGTGTGTGGTCTCTTCCTAATTTATTTGCACTTCAACCCACTGGGATCAAGCTGCAATCCCTGTAGGCAAAAGAAGATTAGGGAAAGCAACTGACTGTTTTTTCCCAGACACAGAAGGGAAAGCGACTTCTCAAGTACCGCAAGTTTTTCTGGCCACTGTACAAATTGTTCCTTAGTATGGAGAGTTTCCAAAAGACCTAATTAGCAACTTGCTACAAACATTTCTTTGCATTAGCTAATGATCCGGCTACACTTGTAAGCAAACAGTACCAACATATCTAATCAATGCAGAAAACCAACAGAAAGCCTATTAAACATCTGGATGTAATTTTCTAGTTAGACTTAGAACAAAATGAAAACATATGTAGGTTTCTTTGATCTATGCCTCAACAAAGAAATTGTCGATAAAAAAACCACACTGGCCAGTCAATGTGTCATTTTCATAAAGCCCGGTCATTTCTTTTCAAATGTTCCCAGTTTAATTTTTTTGTTTTCCTGCAATCTCTAATTTTACCATATTGTGTGAAGCCAAAAGGGATTCTTTGGATCTGATTCTGTTTGAGGTTTTACTGCTGCATGATCTGCTACTGACTTACTTTTTTTTTTTTTTTAATTCAGCTCAGGGATTTTTTAAGGGTGAAGGAATGGCAGAAGTGAATACAGTAATGACAGCAAAATCACCTAGCGCAACTTTTTGAATATTCTTGCCTACAAGGAAAGCTACTAATTAAACAGAAATCAGACTACTAAGAGGGTATGTAATGGCTATTAGCCAAAAGACAGCAAATAATTAGAAATGTAATTGCTTTACCCTGCTCACATCATTTGCACTTCACAAATAAATGAATATTTAAAAAGTGATATTGTTTTGCAAGCCCTTATAATAATTATTATTCTTTCAACTGTACAGTTGAAACTATGTAACTACTAACTAAATAACTATATAAGTACTACTATATAACGACTATACCCACATATCCTGTATGATTCAGACTTTTTTTTTATTTCATCTGCACCACACTGGCATTAAAAACAAACAAACCAAACCCTAAAACAAACCAACCAAATAGAACAACCGCCATGCCCATTAACATATGCATGTTTCTCTTTCAATTGAAAATCCAGTGATCTATCTAAAACTTTGAAAGCATAAACTCTATTGAATTCTAGAATTGCTTCCTCCATTGGCTTGGTCTCACCATATAGAGAATAGAAGAGTGGGACAAATCACACTGAATTGTTTACTGCCCATCTGCAGCTAACACCTAGTGATTAACATCATCCACATTTTTGTTTTATGTGCCAGTTTGCAAAAAGTTAAAAAATAGTGCTTGTAAATAGTACTGTGAACAGTGAAGGCAAAAATAATAAACAGTGCATTAAACAGAACATCATACAACCCATGGTTTCACTAAAGAATGGAGGCTACATCTGAAACCCTTTTCAGTAGATTTAACCTACAATTTGGACCCAAGAGTGCTCTTTTTTTACTCAAAGCTCCAATTGCTTCCAGTGTGAATTTTCAGTACATGACCAGTTTAGGATTAGGCCCTTTGTTTTATGAGGTAGGAAGATGACTAAAATTTTCACAGTAAAAACTAACTGATTTCAAACAATGGAGTAAAATGGACGACTGGACAGAACGGTTGGGAGGTTAATACTGAAGGAAATATTTTTACATTTCAAACATGAGACAGACATTTAAAAACAAGTACTAATCCACCTGGAGAATTGTGTAGAGTATATACAGCATTGTATATACTCATTGTGGCAGAATGATGTGGTATAAAATGCTGCCTATTTGAATACAACATGGTTAGCCATGTCTATTTTGCTGCCTTTCTAAGGTGTAAATAATAAATATTGCCATGCAATGAGAATGTCCAGTTTCCTGGAATTAATCCGGATTTATACCCATCCAACAAAAAGAATTTTTTCTTATTCTTTAATGAGCCAGTGATTATGCATTATAAATTAGTTAAACATCAGATCATGTTGGTTATTATTCCTGCTATGTAATGTCACTAGCTCTCATTTGAAAAACCCCAGCACAATTGATTCTGCTTCTGCTTGTACAGCTCTTCTATCTCAAATATAATGGATAAGATTCAAAATGCCCTTAAGTGTCTGATTCCAGAATCAAAGTAGGTTAAAAGCACTTGCTAACAAGAACCAGGAAAACAGAGCTTTTCTCTTTCTGTTAAAACATGCCTTGGATGTTTTAATGTTGACAAATACAGGTAACAAGACATTTCAACTTTCATGTAGGTGAGCAATAAAAAAAAAAAACAAACCGCTTTTGTTTATGTTCCAAAACACAGTGTTGTTTTAATATCATATCTGTCAATATCTAATTAACAACTTGTGCCAGCAGGTTAAGCAAAGTACAATGAAAGTTAGGTAAGTGTTACATTATTATAGACTCCATAGCTACTAGGTACACACACAAAGTATGTAATCATAGTTTGTGTTTTTATGGCACCTTTCATCTGAAGATCTAAGTACTTTAATAAGCATTAAGTAATTTAGCTTTCCATTGCCATGAACAGAGCAGTGAGTTGGCTTGTCCAAGACAACAAGGAAAGAACTGGGAAGCGAATGCAAGATTTTTAGCTTCGCTTATGCAGATGGAACACCAGAAAAGTTTACACTCCCATCCTGGGAACCACAATCTATCAAAGCTCACTATCAAGGCTGATCTCTTAAAAACCATTAAAAGGCCACATTTATGTGTTCCCCAGGATATATGCACCATACAGAAAACCAGAAACACATGTACATATGTACATGCATAGATACAGACACCATTACATGCAGACATATACATATACACACACATTCACGGAGACGTAGATGTATCGTTGCTCACTGACAAAACTGCAGTCCTGAATGAAGCCCAAACTTTTCTCTGCAGAAGACTGAGACAAGGTCACTCCCTTTTGTGCTAGATGTTTTCAAGTAAAACTGGGAATACAGAATATTCTGGGAATAATAATGGGAAACTATAACTTTAAAATAGTAAAACTTTACCTTGATATGGCAAAACATGAAATTTTGTATCAAATTTTCAACACGGACTGCTCTTTCTTTAGGATACAAGATACAAGCACAGTACAATTCTAAGGAAGTAATCTGTATCTAGTAAAAAGGTTAGTGGGGAATTATAAGAAAATGCAGACTATAACATTACCCTTACCATATTTAAATTATACAACTCAACATTCTAAGATCTCTTTTTAGGTAGCACACAAGAATATACGAAAAGCAAAAGTCTTTTAAGTCCAAAGGCACTTCACACTTCATTGTGGAATTCTGCTATAAATAAGGTGCTCGCTAAGAGAGGATATGTTTTGAAGTTTATTTCCTATTGCAAGCTATGTCACCATTTGTCATATCCTCAGCAAGCACACACAGTCCGTGGAATTTGTTTGACCCTCATCTATCTCAAGTGGGCCTATAAACCAAAATTATTGACAGCTTTCCTCTATCAGGCCCCTCTTAAAAAGAAGCCAGTTTTCCCCAAAGGACAACTTCCGTCTGATCAGAGGGTCATTCCAACCA
>VXBS01010385.1:179945-220189 GCA_013400255.1 Sitta europaea
CTGGCTCGCTTGCTTGGCTGGGGCTGGGGGGGAGGGAGAGGAAGGCGCCCTCACAAGTTCATTCCCTCTTGGGTGGAGCGGCTCATCCTGACTGCCGGAGCGGCTCCTTCTACTTTTTGTTGCGTGGGCAACTTACTTGCCTTGGGAAGGACGGCGGGGGTTCGCCGCCGGGCGAGGCAGCATCCGCCGAACACAGCTCTCGGAATGGAGCTGGCTGTGCCTCCGCGGTGGGGGTCGGCGGGGAGGAGCCGGCACGCCCCGCTTTCGTGTGGACGGCGGCGGCAGGAGCGGGTGGGTCGGAGCCGGAGCGCGGTTAACCTCGGTCCCACCGCAGATGAGGGACGGGAAGGTGGGTAACAAGTGCTCAGCGCCCCGGGGCGGGGGCGGACCGGGCCAGGCCCTCTCTCCGTCCCTCTGGCCCGGCCGCGATGGGCAGTACCGCCTCCTCTTCCTCGCGGAGCGGCCGCGCAGTGTCTGAACGTGCATCTCTCTCTCGTGCCGCCACCGCGCCAGACCCCGCACCAGGCTGCGGGCCAGCCTTTCAAATTCACCATCCCGGAGTCGCTGGATCGCATCAAAGAAGAGTTCCAGTTCCTCCAGGCGCAGTACCACAGGTGAGTGCCGGCGGGCCGCCCCGGTTCCAGGGACTAGGGCCCGGTCCCCGGCCGGGCGCGGGGGCTGCACCGAGCGGGCGCGTCCAGGCGGNGGGAGACAGCCCTGCTCGGGCGGCTGCGAAAGCTGAACTGTCGAAACTGGAGCGTTCGGCAGCTCTGTGCATTTTGCAAAAAAACAACTGCGTCTTGGGAACCCGTCTGTGGAGGGCTCATTTCAGTATATCAAGGGAAGACCTGCGCCAGTTGTGTGGCACAGCGCCTTAAGGAGGCTGATTCTCATGTTTGCTCATTTTTATGTGTCGTGTTAATGGGAAAATTAATAAAATGCCAGCGTCCTGTGGTTAAGAGAGGACGGTTAAAACACACAAGTACTCAGAGTAGTAACACAAAGTTTACCAGAATCCATGGAAGTGGTGGGATGTGCTCCTCCTTGCTGCTCTGCCCTTCAGAAGATCTTTGTGGGTGTGTGCTTGCTGCTGAGGTCCTGTCGGAGATTTCGGGTACAAGTTCTTTCTGACCCTGGGCATCTGGTGTTAAGGAGCGTTAATCTTCATTGATTTTGTGCTTTTGTGGGCGTGGAATATTTGGAGAGAAGTAAAAGCTTTACAGGTTTCCCGGTCAGAAATAGGTTGGTTTTAGTTATGCTTTCTCTTCCTTTACCTATGATACTGTAGTCTTATCAGAAATCATTAACTTGCTTAAACCATTTATTCTTTAAGAAATACAATGTAAACTCTAAACATCCAGTTTTGTAGTTGTAAGTGATGCATAGTGCTTGCACACTAACTGTTCCATAGGATGCTCACAAATATAATTTTAAAACAGTTTGATAGAAAACAAAGGGAACGGTGAGACTCTCAGTGAAAGTAGTCAGAATTATATCACTGTTTGTGATGAGACGTGCAAGTGCCAAATGGAATTCTTTTTGTTTACGAAAACAAAAATAAGAAATTTGCCAGTAAACGATAGTGAGAATTACCACTTTTCAAGCACTGGGCAAGGTAACATTTGCTGAATGTATTTAAGGTAAGAATTATGCTCAAGTTGTAAGTGTAAATGTGAGTGATATTACTTGGCAGTCATTTTCTAAACTGTATAGAAATAAATGCTTCTATTTTATCTTTTTTACTCCTGAGAAGTAATTCAGGGAAATTCAGATCCTATACCAGTTAGTAAGTTGCAGCACTTAATAGCAGCTCTTTGTCAAAGTATGAAGAGTGGATATGTTTAGGTTCTGTAGACAGTTCAGGCCTCGTACAGCACCTATGAAATGTTCTTTAAATTTCTTCTTTGGCCTTTTTATTTCAAGTATAAGTTAGGTCTTGCAATATTGCAAGTTAGTTTATGAGTTTTTTTAAATTAGCTGCTTCTGATAAAATACAAACAGGGAGGGTAGATGTTAAAAAAAAATGACACGTTACATTAAAGCATGATCTATTTTGTAGCCTTAAATTGGAATGTGAGAAACTGGCAAGTGAAAAGACGGAAATGCAGAGGCATTATGTGATGGTAAGTCTATTTGCTTTTATCTTTTATTTCAGTAAATATCTCCTAATACTATGTAAGTCAGTAAGAATATAATATATGCTTGTTTATTTGCAGTACTATGAAATGTCGTATGGATTAAACATTGAAATGCACAAACAGGTAAGACATTTTGCTTTCTAAGCCACAAAATCTGCAGTCTGTCTGGTGCATTTATATGTAGCTGTGCTGTTTATGCTTAGATGACTTTATCGTGTCTGAATCAATAGCCTGATTTGTAGGCTGATTAGCAGACCTTTGCCTACCCCCTGTCAGATGAGGTGTAGATTAGGTTATGCCTTTTTTGGTATTGGTCCTGAAAAACTTTGGCATAAATAGGAAAGATCTTGTATCTGTGGTTTTAAAAATGCTGTTCAGTACTTTACAAGTTTGGGGGGGTTTGCTTGGGCTTTTTTTGTTTGTTTGTTTTGTTACTGGTAGAGGCTCTGATACATAGAACCGGTGGTATGTTTGTGTAGCACATGTAGTCATAGTTACTCAAATCCCTGCCTTATAAAGGTATGACGAGATTAGTGACTTGGAAAGCTCTAGTTATGACTATGAGTTTGCAAGTTCCCATAAAATTCACACTTATGGCCACTATAATGGTGAATAAAAAGAGTATTGAACTGGAACAAGACACTAAGGACCTCATAAGAGAAGAAAAGCTAAATGATTGCACAGCCCAGAGGACCCTCAATTGAGTAGTCATTGTCTGCCAAATAAAGCATTAATGGCAGGGTGTAAGTATTCTGCAGATATGCTGACATTCACTTTTTCATCAAGATGCTAGTACAATAAGTCTTTCAGAAATCGATGGCCTCTTAAAAAAATTATCATTAGATGAAGTTGCACAGTTGGACACATTTCAAAGTGCAACAATACAATTCTTTCTTGATGTGTATGTGCTATTTCATCTAAAACTCTTGTTTCATTAAATTAAAGAGCATGGCTGACCGGCTAGGGCACAGCGAAGAAATTGATTAGTTCAGGCTTCAGATCTTCAGTATATTCAAAGACATTCATTAAGCAAGTGAATTACGGAGTTGAATTTTGCTTTTGTAACTCTGAAGTCTTTGAATTTTTTTTTGTTGTTTTGTTTTCCCCTAAAAATATCATATTTGGTAAGGTGGCATTGTAGTTCTGTAATAGCTTTCTGTCTGCAAATCTGTGTAGGTATTCTGTAGGGTTCTGGAGGCATGCTTGTTTCAATTCAAAATGCCATTAAAAGTTGCACTATGACAGCCTCTTTTTTTCTTTTTTTTTTTTTTTTTAAATAATGCACCAAATAATTAGATGGAACAGGAAGCTGAGTATTGGACTTGGTTCTGTACTTAGCTAAACTAATTTTCTTATGGCTTGTGTTTTAGAAGAATGTCAGTTTTTCTGAAAGGTGACTTTTCATAGCTGTGTGATTTTGAGATTTTTTTTTTTTGCATTTTTTCTCTTCAACAACTTCTTGGCCTACTGTAACCTGTGAGGAGACCAGTATCTGTATAGATGGCTCATTTGCTGCAAATTGGATGTTATTTTCAGGAGGTCTTTAAAGAGAGAATGTGATTTCAGTAGAGTACTAGGAATTAACTTTAGGTAGAATCAATTAAACCCACAGGATTAAAGGGGGTGAGAACTAAGGTTTCCTCTTTTACCTTAACATATATGCAAAGGTTTAATGTTCTGTATGTATGGCAATTAGAATTATGCACCCAGTAGGCAATGATACTTTGGAAGCTTTTAAGATTTATGATGGAGCATTATATCTATGTTAGTTGTAGTTGAGTAGAGTGGTGCGCACTTGCTCTCTGTGTGCTGTTAAGAAAAGAATAGGCTTTTGAAGGTAGAAATACATTTCTCTGGATGTGAGTCTCAGATACTACGCTTTTACATGTTAAGTAATTCTAATTTCTGGTACAAGTAGCACCTTCATGTTAAAGGCTATTGATTTAGATGCCTGCAGTGAGAATGCCAAATGGTGTTGCAGTTCAGTATGTAGGTGGCCTTAGATTACAGGAAGCAAAAGAAAAAAGGCCTAACAATGACATTCTTCTGAATTTCCACTGCTAACGATAAGTTCTGAGGAGGCTTTTGACAGATAGTCATCATAATTCTTATTAACTGGTGACGTCTACCCCCAAGGGTGTAGCCAGGCTCAAATTGATGCTTTTTGCTGGCTGATCACCAGCATGGCCTAAGTGCTCATTATGTTGTAGAAAGGGCCTTTGGAGCTCTCATTACGTTTGACAGGAATTCTCTCTAGGGGGAAACTGGGCATTAGCTAGACTCCTGACAGGCTGAAATTATTCCTGCTTTATGGCTTATAACCAAATGCTAGCAAGGCATCATCAGGGGACATGAAAAATTGTCATTTCTGACAACATCTTTGTTACTGGAAAATGCAGTGATGGGGAAACTTTCCAGTGAGCAAGCTTTAACATTTTTAAGGTCTTCCTTCTGTTTGGGTGCAGTACTTGCTCTGTGTGAAACTTCAGACTGCTTGTGCTGCTGTTTGAAAAACAAAATTACACTGCAGCAGAGCTTATTTATGGAGTGTGGTGTGTACATCACTGTTGAGGTATGGTCACTTGGGTAAAATGAAGTACTTGCAGTTAACCTACATATAAATGAGTTTGAGTTCTTGTACTGATGGATTTGTGTCAGCAGTTCTGTCTTCATTTAATTTTGTAATCTGTTAAAATTTAACTAAAATAAAATTAGTCAAGACATGAATGTTATTATAAATGGAGGTGAACTTTGCATACACAAACAACTGTACTGGCAGAGCTTTTCACTTGAATATGTTGCATTTAAAGCCAGAAATCGCCATGGAAAGGCTTCCCTCACAAATCTAGCTTTGGCCCTTTGCAGTGTTTAACTGCATGATGTGTGCTTAAATCAAGGTGCTGCTGTGTTTCAGTCTGCATGCTGAATAGTGTTCAGGAAATACTCTTTTTGACACATTTGTGTCTGGTATAGACTTGGTTCTGTTTGTTACCTTCCTTCTCTGTGTAAGTTTTTGAACTTCTTAAATTTAAGATTTCCAAATATTTTTTCTTAAGAGTGTGTTTTATTTAGACACTTACACCATGTTCTTAGAAATTATTTTAAGGTGAATATTTACTGACCAAGTTTTGCATTCCTGAAACAGAAACAACTATCTGAGGATTTGTTTAGGTAGATGTGGTTGATTTAAATATTGTTTTCATATGTGTCAAGACAGAATGAATTAGAACATTGTGTGGTCTTCAGTTTCTTTTCTGTGTTACACTGTCCAAGTGAGATTTTCCCCCATGTGACATCTTTGGCTGGCAAAGCAGATGAATCAACTGCTGAGATAAAGAGTTTGTTGGGTGTTAAAAATCCTGCTCTCCTTAAAGTTGTTGCCCTTGGCTCCTAGGGCACTGTGTCTTTATTTTCACCAGCTCTGCTTGTCATCTTCTGTCATAAGTCAGAAGATAAGGTTTCCTGTGCATTTAATGTCTAGATTGGTTTAGGTGCAAGATTATCTTTTGTTCATTGGCAGGCAGCCATAGGAAAGAAAAACGTTCATCAGTGCTGAATCATGTACTAGACTTATAAACTACTACAGTGTTTGGGTTTCTGCTATCCCAACAGTTATGGCAAGGCTTCCTTCTCTTTGGGTGGGTCTTTTTGATCTCTCTGACCTGCCTGGAAGCAGACCTGTCATTCCATAGCTTGCCTGTTTTAAAAAAGTGCTCAAACTCCAAAGCTGCATTGTGTTAACTGGTTGTACAGGAGTTACATATCTGTTCTATCCAGGACTGCTCTGTGGAATCATTTCTAATGCTTCGTGGCAAAGGACAAAGTCTTCTAATGATATCTCATTAGAACATCAGTCTTCAGGAGAGGGTAAAACAGGAGGGAATTAAGGAGCTTAGTTAGCTTTCTGCAGCTCTTGAGTAAGGATGGCTTTGCTGTTGAAAGGGATTTAAAGATAAATTAATTTTCTTCTTTTTTCCTACATTTTAATTATTGGAACAAAAAACTCCTTAAGGTTTTGGTGGTGTGCAGTGAATGTTTCAAGAGCATTTTGCAGTTGGCACAGCCACAAAAAACATGCAAAAACCTTTTTTTTTATTTAAAAGAGAAAATTGTGGAATTGATTTTGACAGTATTTTTCTCTGAAAAAAACTGTATTTATTCTACAAATATTTGGTTTCTTAATGAGTACAGTTGTGTCAGCAGCCTAGCCATTTCAACCACAAATAGAATTGCCAGTTTGAAAAAAGAGAAAAGACTAGAGTAATTACCTCAACTTTGGTGAGTTTTGAACCATGTTTCAAGCTCGAGGCCAACATTATTGTGAAGGAGTTATCTGACAGATTCAGGACACTGTGAAGTAAATCTCCATGTGGCTTTCACAGAACCATGTTGTCAGATACCATCTATTATGTCAGCTCCATATAGAAGTTAGTTCAAAAGTGTGTCACAGTGTAAATACTGTACGTATGTTTAATTGTGCCTGCTCATCTCTCTGATTTTTGACTTAGTTTATCAAATTTCAGGTTCCTCACAGAGCCAGAGGGAGGAACGCTATTCTTACCAGCTACATTGTTAAACTTCCCTTGCATTGCTGGAGCTTGCATTGCCATATTTTTTGTTGTACTTTGTGTATCTGTTCAGTTGGAGGGAAGGAAAAAAAGTCTTGGTAACTTTCAGGGTAGGGGAAATAAGAGGGGAGATGCTTTGTGAATGTGCAATATCCTTTCGTCACAACAGATTCTGTGGGGAAAGCTTAATGGTTTTCCTCCTTCTGCTGGTTATTATACCAAATCAAGCTAAGCATTTGGATTGCCTTTTGTCTCTCTCTACTTCAGTGTTTGCAGCAAAGTGCTAAAATTGCAGTGTCTCCTGTGCAAGATGGAAAATTAGAATCCTGTAGGCTTGATAGATCACCATTGGCATACATTAAAAGCCTTTAAAACCAATTTTATATCAACTGGTACTTATCAGAGGACTACACAGTACTTTAAAAATTAAAACAGCTTTGAATGGAACTAATAGAATTACTTTTCCACTTGGGGTAAGATTTAGGGGTATCTAATGGCAGTTATGTCGAACACTACTATTGTCACTTTCTGCATCACACTTCTGAGTTGGATTCTTGAGCGTAGGTATTTGAACAATAGTTGCTTACATAGTTCTTCTCAGAAAGGGGAAGAACAAAGGCAAGGAGAATTCATGATTTAATCAACATTTAATTGTCAAAACAGCTAGTTTAACAGATTAGTCCTTATGATTGCTTGGAGGCTATGGCTTTTAAAGTTCTTGCAAGTTGGTCCCATAGTCAAGCTGAATTTGCAGTCTGTGTTCTTGTAAGTATCCAATTTCTACTTAAAACAGTTTTCTGGAGGTAATATTGCGTGACATGTCGGGGCAACACTTTCTAGTGTTTGACCTGCCCTTATTGTGAAGAATTTTATCCTTCACTGACTGGGAGTTTGCCTTTCCGCACTGGTAACTATTGTGTGCCTTTTGTTCTTCTATAGTGCAATTCTGAGAAGGAGCTGACATAGTCCTCTCCATAATCACTTCTTTGTCAGCAGTGAGGTCTCATCTCCCATTAATGTCCTTGAAGCTGATCAACATATTTTTTGCCTGGTATGATGTGTGCTCTGATTGCCTGATCATCTTACTGGTGACACTTAGAGACTCACTCCAGTTTAGCAACATCTTCTTGCCAAACAAGGAGTACAGAAAGGGGAATTATTTCAAGCAGCCAGTTGGTTACAGTCGTTCTCTTATGTCCTCACATGAGGTGTAGCCTTCATCAGCATGAGTGTGGAGCTGATGCATATTCAGCTTGTTCTCCAGAGCCCTCCTCTACAAAACTGCTTTCTAGTGTGTTTTCACCACTGGTGTGCTGTTGTGGGGAGAAAGTTGTTCCTGATTTAGGACAACCCCCCATGTTTATTTACTTTGAACATGGTTTCCACTGTGTTTATTTGATGGCTACTTCCTGCTTCTCAGGACAGAAGCTGTTCATGCCTGGCTGTGTTTTCAACAGAGTCAGAATGTTATAACTCTTGCAGCCCATTTGTGTTGGGCTTTCTTTTTTAGCTTGGGAGTCCCACATTAAACAGTTGCGTAGCTTTCTTTCATCACTTTCCTTGCTTTTTACTCAACCTTTTTTAATTTTTAACTTAGACTTTTGAAATAAGGAAACTAGAGCTGTATGCAGTTCTCAGGATGCTGGTAAACCAGAGATTTGTATTACCACCTTTTTCTGTTTTCTGGATTTTTTTGTTTTTCTTAATTTTTATTTCTTCTTCAGTAAAATTTCCAAGTTTTTCCTTTTGACTGCCATGAAATGCTGAACTGCTGGAAATTCCTTTCACATTTGCATTCTTGCTCATGAATGATAATTGTAAGCTCAGGAACCATTATTTTACGTGGCTAGGGGTGTCTACTCCTAGTATGTGTAAATTTTGTTTATGTACAATTGTTTCATTGCCCATTTACTCTTGTAAGGTTTCTTTGCAATTTTTTAGCTGTTGCTTTAACTTTCTTATGTGTAAAATAATGTATTTCTATTTTCTTGCAGCCTTTATATTTTCTTTCTTTCTAATTCTTTTATGGAGCAAGTTTTTCTTACTCACCATCTTTTCCAGGCTGTGCTGCTGATAATATTAGTAAAACAGATTGCAGCAAAGGCCCCTGTGAAACTCCACCAGTGAACTGTTTCTGGCAGAGTAAAGGAGGTGATTGAAAAGTGGATTAGAGGTTGCTGAAATTGAGTTTAATCTTAACCAAACTCTAGTTTAATCAGGCTAGACTTAAAATTCAGTTATTTCCTGAGGTTGTTTCTTTTAAGAAAGAAGCCCTAGTGCTGCACAAACAAAAACCTCCAACAAAACAAAGACTTAAAATCCTACAACCCTGTGAAATAATGCTGTAAGCCTTTTTTTAATTCCAATTTCACTTGAAAGTATTGTGATTATATTTTCAAGCTAGAGAATTTAATACTATTTCCATAGGTTTATATGAATCTTGACAGCATCTAGGTGGGCTCTTCGGGTTTCTTTTGAGCATTGAGTCTTATTTCAGTTGTTAGCAAGCCTAATTATAAAATACCCTTTCTAGTATGGGGAAATCAGTTCAGGAAATTAATGTGTATGGTGAGTGTCCCTGAACTTTTTATATAATGATAATATTCTGTGTTTAATGAGAAATTGCAGAGTGTGTAAGAAAAGTCTAGTAACTAATTGGGGATAGGCTAAGTGGCTCCCACCTCTATGTTCTTCAGAACATTTGTTCTTTGTGAACTGATGATTAAATTACAGATTAAAGTTCTTTGAAGGGTGTTAGGTAAGCTTTGTGTCAGGGCTGCCTGTCTGGAAATATTTTCTACTTCTTACATGATCTAAACAGTTAACTAGCCTTTTTGGCTATGTGATAACAAATGGAAAACTGAGATTAATTTATGTTTTGGTTTAAGATTTCTTTGTTTAGGGTTTTGGATTTTGTTTGGGCTTTTTTGTCCCACTCCATCAGCAACATGGATGTTCTCTTTTTTTCTTCTTGGTCTTTGTTTTTTGTCTTTTTTGATGTTTGCATAAACAGTTGGTCAAAGCAACTTACTGATAAGGTGACCAGGCACTGTAATGACAAAAACAGACACAATAGAAAACTGCATTAGAAGGCAAGCCGTTGGGATTTGTAGTAAATATATTACAGAACACAAGTTGCCGATACTGCTTGTTTAGCAGTTTGCAAGGGCAATGGTATTATAGATTTTTGAATTAGAAGGGAAGGACTGATCTTTCTGTGTGCTGGAACATCTAGTTGATGTCTGAGGATAAAATTGATTTAGAGAACAAAATGCTGCCATCTGTATTTGTGCCATTTTAAAGGCTTCTATAGATTAGCAAGCAAAAACAAAAGATAGCTTTCATTTTGGAGAATGGGAGCAAGAATGGGTACACTTGCTGAGCTGCATCTTGATAAGATATTAAGTCTATGAGAACTTGCTTTTGTGAGTCCAAGAAAAAGAAAAGACATCTTATACTGGGTGGGTGTTATGATCTGTGAAAATCTGCCTGTTTATGAATTTGTTTTTTAAGTGTTCTAAATCCCTTGCAATGCCATGCTCTCTGCTTCAAGACATGATGATCGCAACTTTAAGTATAGGAATTTGAATTAAGCTGGGCAGAAGGGATGAAAACCCTACACTTTCCTGGGAAGAATGATTTACAGAAAGATCATTCTTTTGTACTTTTGCTCCAGCAGTTTGTATTTACAACAAAATTTTTTGTTTCGATAAAACTAAAACATTCATCTTTAAGGTGTAAGGGTGTAGGGTTATTCTGAATTTCTGTTGTAACTGGCTATAAGGTTTCCAGACATTACTTTTCAGACAGCAAACTGGGCTAGCTGTCTGTGGCCTCAAGTGGTGACTAAATTGTCAGCTAAGCAAATACAAAATTTTTAACAAGACCTATGGGAAGCTTTTAGGTTGTTTCTTCAAACTGAAATATGAGCTCTAGAATCACATCATTAGCAGGGACCTAGTGCCTCCCTGTGTCCTCCTAGCAGGATCAGCTATACCAGTGACATTGCGGATAGTGTGCTTGTTCTCTCTGTTAGCAAAGACTTCAACAGTAGTGGCAACCCTCAAGCTCTTCAGGTAGCAGATTGCTTTTATGTCCTTGCAGTTAAGTGCTTCTTCAGTTACAATTTCAGTCTTTTCTGTTGTAGCTTCGGTGCTTTACTATGCAATTTTTTTGCCCTGAATGAGGAGAGCAAATCATTCCCCTGCCTTCCAGAGCTGTGGTGCATACCTCTGAAGTCGAGTGTTCATTCTCTGAATGGTGCTGCCCAGCTGAAGTACAGTACTCCGGGGGAGGAAATGCCGTGCTGAGTAGCATAGAAGGTTTACTTAGAATACGGCTCACTGCAGTGGCAGCCTTTTCTGCAACAGCCTGCTGTTGACTTATGTTCAACTTCTGATCCTCTGTGACCAAGAGATTCATTTCTAAGGCCCATTATTTCCTTTTCCTTTGTGTTCCTGTCTAGGCATGCTATGGGCCTTTATCCCTGTCCTTTTTACTTTTCAGTCCATTTTTCCATTCACTTTAAAGTGGGTTCTGAAGCTATTCTCCAGCATATTCTGTCTTTCTCAGCTTGAAACTCTTTGAAAATTGAGGATTAGGGTAAATGAAGAGATCTTTATGCTTGTTAGTGGGAAATACTAAAAAATACTGGGCCTATGATGAATGCAGGACTTCTTAGTTTTACAAAAACCCAACTGATTTTATCCATACATGGTTTAATAATCAAGCAGTTTTGTCCTTGTTCCCATGAAGATTTTGCAGTGCTGCTAGTGTTGTTCCTAATAATGCTATGGCTTTCAAATTCTTAGCAAAGATGTTAACATCATCTGCCTCGCTTATCTATAATTACTTTACCTTTTCGGACTTTGCATAATACTCATGTTTTCTGCTGAAAAATATTTCTGAGCTGTGTTTTTTTTATCTGTTTCACTTAAAGTTTTGTGGATAAGAGGCTTTTTAATGCCTGAAGTTGAGTAAATAAGCTGGAGTTCTTTGCTCTCTTTCATTTGCTCTGTTTTGTTTGGCACTGTCCTCTCAGCTTCCTATCCATTTGACTTTAGAGATTCTGCAAGGTGTCCACTAGTTGCTCAGTCTTCACTAATATGCTTTTTGTATTTCATTAGATCTAGTCAATATGAAGATATTTTATTTGGAACTCTCCCTCACATTTCTTTGCCATTTTGATGGAGTGGCTACATAGAATAGAGACTAGACAAGATTAAGAGAATAAAAGTGGGTATTTATTAAAGGCCTTCAATAGGTACACCTTGGGCAGTCAGAAGTCTCTAAGAGGGGCTACACCCAAGATGATCACGGTCACAAGTTTTTCAGACAGATGTGAGTTTGGTTAAATTACATATCAGGGATTAATTGTCCAATTACAGCTTCGGGTAATGAAGTCATATACCCCCAGTTTGCGTCCCCCTTTTAACTCACTTCTGATTATACTATTTGGGGCCTGAGGCAGTAGGGTGTTCTTGAGTTTCAGGCCTAGAAGAATTATTTTGTCTGACCAAGATGTGAAGTCAGTAACTAACTGTTACTGGAGTTTATAGTTATGCACTAAAGGAGTACAGGATTTGGAAAATATAAAAGCTGAAATCTTAAGGCTTCATTTTAAGCTGCAGTGTTGACCTTTCAGAACTAGTAATTTATAATAAATGATTTGTAATGATTCTAGTATAGTTAAGATGCATGCAAAAAAGCATGGACTTTCTGGCCTTCTTGATGTCCCTTGATCCCCTTTTCCAAATGAGGATATCAAACCTGACTATTTCAACCTGTAAGCAGAAGCTTTACTTAAGTTATTTCTTGCTACTGACTTATATGCTCTTGTGCTGTATACTGCCTCACTGGATTTAGTTTCCACTTCATGTATGCCTTCCTGTTGGTGTGAAGTCGGTGAAGAATCTGGGATTTAGTCTCTTGGTGCAATTCCATCCTCCCATTTTTCCTCTCTCCCTTTCACCTCCGTGTGTAGATCTCATAACTGTAATCCATGTCCTTAATACTGTTTCAAAAAGAAAATGTTGTCTCTCCGTAATGCCATTTGATCTCCCTTGTCGGTAATGGGTCCTATAAAGCTGACCTTACCACCTGGGATGTGCTTTTCTGAAGTTTTACTTGGTTTTTATTTCCTTTCTTTCCTAATCATTATAAATAGCAGTGATTTCAGTCTTAATCAAATTTGTTTCTATTTGGGCTGTTTCAATGCACTCTTGTCTATTAGAATGCTATTTAAATGGTCTTTCTACTGTTGTTTCTATTCTGTAAGCAACAGAATATATATAAAAATAATAAAATGGGTAAGGAATTTACTGTCATGTTTACAAAGTTTTACTAAAAGATTTGTGAACCTTTTTCCCCACACAATAAAAATATCCATTATGTTCACCTTCCTGCAAATCCTATCTGGTGGGTAGTTCTGCTGGTTACTATCAAAGAAGTTGTCAATCTTCTTAACTTGTTATTCATTAGTGAGTCACGTGATGGCATTGGTATGAATAAGTGTTTGAATTGTTTTTCTGACTTGATGGGGTTTTGAAAGTGAGCTGTGAATGTACTAAGTATTTTAAAATGATGAAACTACATTTAAAGTAGGGTAGTACATGACTTAGTTGGTATGCTTAATTTGGTACTTATTTCTAAAGTCTGATTGTAGCATAGTGACTAGTTTTTTCCCCCTCCATAATTCAGATTCTTGTCTTAATATTTCTCTTTTGTTGGATGGCATGCTTATTGTTCTAGTAAATAAATTCTAGTCCTACTGCTGTTACAGTCTTACTTGAATGTTGGTAAGGACAGAATCCTGACTGGGAGCTTTGTTACTGTCTTGAATATTGTAAATGTGTGTGCTTGGTTTGGGGAACCTTATGCTGTAATTTTTTAGAGGCTGTTATTCCAGGTACTTCTCCAGCTCTGTAAGAGCTTTGACTTTCTAATGCCATCCCAATCAAGTGGCTCAGTGTGACAAGTACTGAAAAGATATTTGCAGAAATTCCAATGCAGTTTATGTGGGAGTGAGAGCAAAATAGGAAGTAGTTTTAAAATAACATCCTAAACTAAATGAAGAGCCACTGGTGCTCTTTCTGGTAGGAGTGTAGCAGTTACAGATATACTTTTTATTCTTTTTATGCACTTTTACCTTTCTGTTCTCTTTGTCTCCTCCTTGTTAATGTGTAGTGCAGTGTTGCTCAGTTGTCTAGAGTAAGTCAAGTTCTTAGTGACCTTGAAGATAGTACTGCAGAGTGTGCTGGATAATTTTGGAGACCATGCTGCTTATATCATAACTCTCTAACAACTTGTTAGAGTGTAGTCCAGTGAGAAGAGGGGAACTCATTGATAGCCTATATTTCTACCAAAAACCTCTGCTCACATCTTGGTTCTCCTAGTACTTTGCCACCAGGCATCTGCTGGCGGATGCCTCCTGTGAGTTTATTTATCTCCTTGATGAAATGGTCTACTAAGCTGACCCTCTCCCACTTTGTATTAATAGTAATGATTTCTGCCTAACTAGTTGTTGAGATGTTTGGCAGGTCTCTAGATGTCTGCAAGTATGGTTCAGAGAAATTGTATCTCTGGAGGCAAAGGTGGCAAAGACTTCTGGTTTGGAGTCAGCCTTTGATTTGCACAGCATCTTTTGGAATCTAAATAAAAGTGGGAACTCTGTGTCCTGGAAAACAGCTTGAAAGTTAAACAAAGCTGTGTGCTCACTTAAGAGATATAAATACTTCTATGTGTATTTAAGGTTAGCTTATTCTTGGAAACTAAACAATGGAACTAAAATTTAGATAAACACACCTTTTGTAGTTGGGAGTGCTTAAGCAAGATGGCCTGAGGTTAGATTAAAGGAGAAATATGGTAACTGCCCTCTTCAGCCAAGTTTAAGAAGAGTCTTGACATAGCGAAGATATGTGAAAGGAGCACTTTGACATCCTGACAACAGGCTCTTTGTTGCCAGTTGGCTTTGTTTCAACAGGATTTACAGCTGTAAATGGGATGGGCAGTTGTGTACAGTGGCTCATTGAGAGTTACGCACAACCTCTTGCTATTATTATAAGGCATTGAAATTAGACATCTGAGATATATCCAGTCACTTTACACTTGAACAGGATCCAAATCTGTAGTAGATATTTGGCAAGTGTAGTGTTGTCTTGTGCATCATATGTAGCTTATGTTTAAATTAATGTGACCTTTCTGTAATTTAAGCGAACATCTAAGAGGATCCAAATAAAAGGAGTTTAGATACTGGATTAAAGCCCTCTTAATTTGACTTTGGAAGCTATGTAGTATTCTGTGGCTTTGTAATTTTGAATTTTTATTCTGTTAATATTTCTCCTACTTCTTCCTTTCCCCACTTCCACTTGAAATATGGTGTCATTTTGGGTTTTTCCGTTGCTAGAGATTTTTCATCCCTGTCTTCTGGGATTTTAATATCCTCTTGTGGGTGACTGATCTCACAATTAACATGTATAGTACAAATGTGGGGCAGAAGGAGAACTGTATTTATTAATTATATGCCATGCTAAACTGGAGTTTACACCTAAAATACAGAGATTATTTCTGTTGCTGCAATGAATGCTACCCATTGCTTATTGTCAGATTGAATATCAAGTATTTTTTGAGAATAAACCTTCCCATTCCTTCCTGTTGGTGAGAATATTAGTGATGACAGTGTTTATAATTTAAAATACAGTTCGAAGATAAACTTCTGCAGTTTGTCACAGGTTGGTTAATATGGCAGTAAAGGGGAGATGGATGTGGCTACTTGTGCAAGTCTATTACTCAGGAGGCCTGTAAATTTGATTGGCTGCTGCAGTTCTTCCAGAATCATTGGATTTGAGAGCAATAGAAAGATAAGATATCCAATTACCCAAATGATTTGCAGGGTTAGCCAACGTTGTCATGGAAACGCAAGTTGGAACAAATTAAATTTTAAGCAATAAAATAATCTTAAAGCACGTCTGGGAACAAGAAAATTTGGCAGTGGCACTTACCTGAATTGAATCTTAGCTTGACACACTGTTGTTTGACATTGATGTACTGTGGGGGCCTAAACTTTTAAATGGCATGTTGCCTTTATTTTTTTTTTCACCCATTGCCAAAATGGAATGTAGTGTATTAATTTTAAATAAAAGGGCATTCATAATATATGCATTTCTCTGTGCTCAACCTGGATTCAATAACTCATGAATAGCAAAGTTCACAGAATGCTAGCCTTAATCATTTGAAGCTTTTGAGTGTTTAAATTTTGAAATTTAATTATAGCTCCAACATCCCCTCATCCCCTGAATTCCTAGCAACAAATTTTTGGAGGTGCTAGAGTCTTGCTATAGCAAGTAACTAACAAAGCATGTGGAAAGCTAAGCACAGTGAAAAATGTCTATTTTGCTCTCTGAATGTGTATGCTTTCTATTGTTTTTGAAAATCTTGATCACAAAAAGAATAAAAGCTTTGTCATTTAAGTGCACTGTTTGTTTCAATGATTCTGTTGGAAAAATTAAAACACTAAATGGATATTAAACTTCAGCACAAGACTAAAATACAGTTTCTTATTGCATTTCACAAGTCTTTGGGTATTCGAATGAATTCTGGCTTGCAGCAGGGATTAAAGAAAATGGTCAAGCATGTCCCATAAAGAGGGCTTTTATTCACATGCCTCATAGACAGATGGAGATGAAAACTGGGCTGAGGTCAAACCATTTGCAGCATTCTCACAGGCTTCGATTTTCTTCTCATCCCCGCCACAGATAATCTCAAATGATTCAGTAATGACCAAAAGTGCAACATTGACCTTTCCTCCCTAGTGGATTACCGTGTTACAGGCTGTAAATGGCAGGAAGTCCATTTTGTTGTTCCAGGAGGAGTTCAGTGTTGTACTTGGCTTTCTAAGTCTTGAAAGTGTAAGCAGAGGCAGAATGCTTAAGAATGACTTTCTAAAGCTTTTGTGAATGTGTTTTACTATATTCCTTTCTATGCATTAAAGGCTGATTCTCTGATTCTTTTGCTTGAAGGGGATGAATTAGGACATGCTTCTTTGGTATTATAAGAACTTTGTTGTTTTTTGCCTTACTTTAATCATGTTGTTCCTAAGCTATATTTTTCTGAATTTCTTACAAATTTTGTTTCCAAAATTGGATCAAAATAATAACATAAATGAAAATGTAATAAATAAGAATACATAAACCCATCCTTCAGAATTGGTGATAGAGTGCTTTCAGATCTGATCTAACTTTGTGATACTGGAAGTTCAGTGCAGGAAAGAATAACGAGCTTCTGACGTAAAATGGATATTTTTAGCTAAGCATTGCTTTGTAAAATAAAATCTGGACAGCTTTGATGAGTCTCAGCAATAATAATGGAGCAGCTGTTGCAGCACAAGTGATTGCTAAAATTAATGTGTCTTAGGACTTAATTTTTGTCTTAAATCATCATGGATGCTATAGCTGAAGCTACGACTGGGATAAGTATTGGTAGACACTGGTTTGAGAAAACCCAAAATTTCTCCTGTTGAAACCTCTGAAGCTGAAAGGGGATTAACTAATTATCTTCAGGGGAAGTCTGTGTTCAGAAGTTAAACTGCTTGTTCCCATAAGCTAGGGCTTCTTACATTTGAACTAAAATACAGATGGGTGTTTGTTATGCTGGAAAATAACATTTGGATACTTGTATTATACTTCCTTTTAATTTCTTTGCAAAAATCTGTAGTTTTCAAGTAGTAATGGTGATTTAGGTACAACACTTTACTTGGAGATTGGGAAATTACAGGCTATCAAAATGCAAAATTATCTGGAATAGACTGTTGTAAAGGAAAACAAGTCAATATTTTTTCTAGCAATGTAGAAGGAATACAAAATTCAATTCTACGAACAAGCTTAAGTCCATAGTAAAATGCCTTATTTAAGTGAGTATTATATTTGGTAACTAGTCTGGCTGTTTTGTTCTTTGTCATTATGTTAAGAATTCACTTTAACAAGCAAGCAAGACAAACTTAAGTACAAACACTTGAGTTTGGCAATGGTTAGGTCAAAACATTTAAGTCCTTAACTAAATGGAATAGAGGCAAAAAAATTACAAGTGTAGAGAAAAAATCCATCAGCTCAATTTAATTTTACAAAATGCAGCTGAATTCTTTCATGTTAATTTTTAATGATACTTCAGAAAGGAGGGGTAGCACTTCAGTCAGGGGTCTGACAAGCTAGGCATTTGCAAATAAATCAGTAGACAATCATTACAGCAGCAAGAACCAGTGAATGATGTAGTTTTGTTATTATTTGATGGGCCTCACACTCAAGTTCTCTATTAAAAATGAATGTATTCAAGAGGCTCTGCATTCAGAACACAAACAATTAAGGGCACTTCAGATGCTTTGCTAAGAGCTGCCATAGAGCTCAGAGGACTTTCATGAGAGATGCAGGCTTCTGTAGCCTGGTTTACCAAGGAGCCACAGAACATGTGGCAATTAGTCATGTTCGTCTGTGTTTAAGCAGCTTTCTGCAACGTTTCCTTTGTTTATTCATCCTTAGGACCTCTCTGTGTGTCTCAAGATTAGCAGTTAGATAATGTTATGTTATATTCGAAGACCTCTAGAAACAAGAGATAAGTACCTTTATTTTAAGACTTTCAAATTCATGAGCCCCAGATCTGGGGTTTACTCTTAATGACATCAGTTACTGATGTCTAGTCTTGATTAACGAAACTGTCCTTGACTCTTTCAGAAAGGGGCTTTGCTTTCCAGAATGAATGTGTATACACTCCAGGCATGCATGGGTACTCAAGTGTATTTCACCTTAAAAAGCAAATGTACATTCTCTATTGAACTGTTGCATTTACATTTAAAGTAACAAATGTCCCTTTTTCTCAGTTCTGAAAACAACATCGTGCAACTTTTGATCAGCAAAATTACATGAATTGTGTGTTAAAACCTAACTTTCACAACTTGACAATGAAAATATTTTTAATATGTTAATGATTGAAAATATTTTTATTTAATATTAGAGGGCAGCAAAGAGGAGGTGCATGAAATTACATAGTAGATAAATAATTTGAAGTACTTTAAACATGTGTGTGAAAACTCTCTTAGAGAAACTGCCTTTTAAATGCAAACAGACTTTTATGATTAAAAGAATAGGCATTTTACTTTTCAGTGTAGGTATCTCAACTGGCACTTGAAGCATCAGCAAGAGATCTCAAAGTAAACTTACTTTATGGCATGTACATTTAAGTTTGTCTGTCACTGTAGCTGAATTAAGGTTGCTGTTCGTATATGGTCATCAATGATGCCCAGCTTTGGTAAAGACAAACTAAGAAGAATATCCTTTTATTTTTTTTGTTCTGGTGCTATATCAGGTGTGATAATGCGAGACAATTTTAATAAAAGTTTGGTGAGGAATGGGGGAAAGTTGATCACACCCTCATTTATAGAAAATACATTAAATCATCTAACTGACCTTTACTGGAAGACAGTTATAACCTGATGCATGTGATACTGTATTCTTTTATCTTACTGTTTGGTGTCATGTATGTTATATTATTACAGTGTAGCTCAGGTATTTGGGACTTGGGGCAGAAAAATCCATTAATATGGATGACTTTCATGTTTCACAGACTCTACTAAAAATAGGATTGCATTTTGCTTCCTTATAGCAACAATAAGGCTATTTACCTCAGAATAGGGAGATTTTGTGTAGACCATACAGGCCAAAGAACTTTTTCAATAGACACAAATCGAGTTTCTTACTTTATTCTTTCTCTATCCCCTCTTGTCACCTGCTATGATTCATACTTGTTTCTGTTCGAAAAACAAAGTTAATCCCATTGGTCTAGGACAATTAAGTCCTTGGATCCCTAACATTTTAGCTAAACATCTGCCAAACAGATTACTATGCAGGAGACTGCCTTTCCACAGCTGATGTACCCTACTTTCTGGAGAGATGCACTAGGTATGTGGAAAAATGGCCATTAGTACATGTTTGGTTTTCTTTTTCCTTTAACAAAGAAATACCAACAGATGTGTATTATTCAAGTCTGATGCCAGTAATGAACCAGTAATAGTTAAGCTGGTAACTTCAAAGTGTTGACTTTACTATTATGTATGTAGTACTAGTACTAAAGGCTAAACATGGAATTTTACTTGTTTTATGGTTGTGGCCCAGACAGAATGGAAAAGACCATTGTGGAACTCTGTGGAATGGTAGATGTTTCAGTTCAGAATAGAGATATGTTCACCTTGTAAAGCAACTGTCACTGCATTGCCCTTAGGTAAGGGAAACCTTTTAATCCTAGGGAGAAACTATTCCAGAACTTCTTTGGAAGCTCCTGTAAAACATCATAGAGAGGGTGTGGGCTTTGGTCAGATGGAGTGCTTCACCAAAAGAGATGAGGTGTTTTACATTGCCATCCTGTATTTGTCCTGTGTCTGTCAGAGGTTGGGAAGAAGGTGCTAAGGCTTGCTAATGAGATTCCAAATCACCTGTCTCCTGAGACATCAAACTGGAGGGTGGATTTTGTATCCCAGTTATTATGTGACTGATGTATAAAGAACAACATCACAGTGCTTTCTTAAAAAACCTCAGAATTATGGGAAAGTTCAGGAAAATGCTTGGCAGAGAGTTAATGGTTTTTGTCTAACTTAATTGAGTTTATCTTTGCTCAGCTTTAACACGTGTCATTTCATAGAAGGCCTAATGATTCACAGTAGTGACCGCTTGTTTCTTCTATCTTGAAATGTTTAAAATACCCCATTTTACCAAGAAATATCTTTCAGGGTTAATTGTACAACAGAGATTGACAGGAGCTGTTCAGTGGCTTTTACATAAGCTCTTACTTTTGCATAGCTCTTGTGGTTGCTGATCTTTGTTTTGCAGTTGTGACTGAAATAGCTGTTTTTAAGGAAAACTGATGAAATTGTATAGGTACCTTGAGGGTTAATTATAATAGTGGTTCTGAATTATGGGCAGATGTATAGGTCTGAAAGTCTGTAAACACAGATAACACTGAGTACCGAGAGAAAAAGATCCCTTTACCCCACCAGGAATTCAGTGTTTATGTTGAAATGCCAAAATGGGAGGCACAGAAGTACAAGATATATAACGCTGTTGAAAAGTGGGACTTAAACTCTTTGTCCTGCTGTAGTCTCTGTTGATTTCACTGTAGGATTGTTCCATTCTTTACTGGTTCCAAATGTTCTGTTGCTCATGGTTTCACAAATTTGCCGTTTGAGACTATCACATTTTCTGATCTGTTTTTTTTTTCCTTGTTTGCATTATTTTAATTCTCTTTCAATATGGATTTTAGAAGTCTGTACTTTTTTCTTAACACTTCCTCACTTCTGTTTTAGTATTTCTTTTGCATTCCCGATGGTACATTTCTGTCGTTTTACCTTCTAATAGGCAGATAAAATTGATCATGAAAGAAGCATTTTTCTTCTACGCCTATTGCCTTCATGTTATGCTGCTTGATAATTTGAGTGATAATAAATCACCCTTTTAAAAGGTTTTAACTTGGAGTTAATTGATTTCAAAAATGCTCTGCTTATTAATGAACTATATACAAAGACCAGATTTGTGCCTAAATGTGTATACAGATTAGGTGCTTTAGACATGGCAGATGTCCTGGAGCAGCTAACGAAATGTCTTTCCTTGTCTGGGCTTATATATTATTTATTTTTGCAGTAGTATGAAAAATGGGAAATTTTCTAGTTATTTTCTTCACTGTCAAAACTTAATATAATCCTGTATGCTAGTTAATATATGTCTAACCCTCTAAAATGCAGTTTTTAATCAAAATACTTTTCCTCTGTAGACAGAAATTGCGAAGAGATTGAATACAATTTGTGCACAAGTCATCCCATTTTTGTCTCAGGAAGTAAGTAAAACTGTTTAGCTGCTAAAGTGCAATTATGTTGTTTTGCTGTTTGTAAATTAGCTAGTTTTAAGATGTTAATTTTATCACAATACACAAGTGTAAGGAACATCTGTTATAGCTGAAGTGTGCAAACCCCCTGCTAATTTGATCTAACAAATCTGAGTTCAAACTAGTGACAATGGCTCAGACTCATTCCTTGCCTGAGGAGAGTGGGAGTCTGTAACATAGTAGCAATACAAGAAAATGCTTTAATTTTTTATCATGCTGATTGTATTAGATATTCAGTTGTCACATGTAGATCTAGTGAAATAAGCGTGCTTATGTTCTCTACATAATTTTTATCAAAGGTGAGTGTTTAGCTCATATGCAAAACACTACTTAAGTTTGTAAACCAACATTTGGTCTGAATGACTGATTTTAGCATTTTGTGGGCAGCTGCGGTTATATTTTGAGCTTGTTATTTTTGAACTCTACATTTGTACAAAGAGTATTTGTAATTCTTGATGTCAGAGGTCAGTTTTCCCTGTTTGAAATTTCAGTTGGCTTTGCTATGTAGGTGGAGAGTCTATAAATGTTAAAATTGAAACTAATGTAAATTTGAAATTATTATCCTGTCAGGTGAATTAAAAATTATTATTTATTTGCCAGAAAACTAATAATGAAGGGACACAGGGTGAGAGAGAAACTGTCTGCCTTCAGGTCTCTTTCCTTTTGAACAGGTGAAATACAGGGGATTGTTACCTTTTATCTACATGAGATGTTCTGCAATGGGTAGTGTGTGGGCTTCTGCATACAAACTGGTTATTCAAGTATTTGTGATCTTGGTTTGATATGGTGTGGTAATACCTTAACAGAAATTCCTCCTTATACTCCTTCTTTCAACAGCATCAGCAACAAGTGGCCCAAGCTGTAGAACGTGCCAAACAAGTGACCATGGCTGAATTGAATGCCATCATCGGGGTACGTGGCCTTCCAAGTCTACCTCCTACAGTGTGTATAACTTGCTTTCATATCTTACTGCTTTGCTAGTTTTAAAATAAACTTAATGTTTTGATGTCTGACGTTGTTTTGATGCCCAGTATTGCTGAAGTGTTTTTGTTTCAGAGAGATTTTAGCAGGGATAAAGGTAATAGTTTACGTTGTCAGAACATAATTTTGTCCAGCAGAGCTGCATGTAACAAAACCTTTTCTCCAAGAAATATAGTTTTAGGAGAGTTGCTTGTTTATTTATGGGTATTGTTTGTCAGTTGAGCTAGATACTTTTTCCTAATGCTTTTTGTGACACGTGAATTCTTGGAGCTTATACAACTATTTATTCTTCTTTCTTTCCCTTTCTTGTGAATCTTTCATGAATTTTAAATTAGCAAGCTACTGAATAGAAACTTCACTTGCTTTTGAAGTAGTATTAATTGTCTGACACAGTGTTCTAATAGCCTTTCACCAAGAATGTGCTTTTAAATATGCTAAAAAAGTTAATACTACTTGCTTGTGACTGGTTGTCAATCACAAGTCATTTGCTTTGTATTAATGAACTTTTTGAACCACACATTCCTTCCACTGTATGAGTTCATTTCCTCTGCCACTAAGTCTGGAATATTTCTCATGTTTTCTGCCCTTCCGACTAAGTGAAAGAGGTAGCTGAAACAAGAACCTGTCCTTTCTGATTTTATTCATATGTGCGCGCCTTGAGCGGATTCAAATTACTCATTTATCAATTTATGTTAATTGCTTGTGAGAAGATGCCCTGCTGGTCTTTATAGTTCCCTCAGACTCTTTGTAATGATAATTAGACATGCTGCTGTACGGATTAACAGTGCCATAGTCCAATGACGTCTACAGACAATGGAACCAGTTAATCCATCTGTGCTTAAAATTACATCCCAACTGGAGATGGAAAAAAAAAATAGGAGTGAGGGAGGATTAAAAGAATGAGCCTCAGCTTGAAAATGCTCCTTTCATCAGTTTCTCAATTGCAGATCTGCAGTCGGTTTGCCTGTGGTAAGCTATTGGCAGTCAATTAGGTGAAATAAACTGGGAGGGTGACCTTCATTTCTTTTTAATAGCTTTTCCTCCCTGAAATGGGGAGCTTCAGTGGATTTTCAGCTTAAATTTTATTCAAGCTGCTTTATTACACTTGACAGATTAGCTTTGCATAAACATACCCCCCCTTCAAATCTGTGCTGTTTTTCCTTCGTTTCAAATTTTGACTGTTACTTAGTTGATTTGCTAATCACATCTTAGAAACCCACACAATTACATCTGTATTTGTCAGAATCTTCTCTGTGCTTTGCTTGTGTGATGAATTAGTTTATGAATACCTGATTTGATCTTTGAAATACACCACATGTGCATTTGTGGTATTCGATTAGCAAAGATTAGAGAACTGTACTTCCTTGCATTTTTTAAAACAAATTGCTTCTTAAGGATGAAAATGGAATGGAAAGCCCTTCGTTATGAACTAGTTTTAAGGAAGAGTTTATGCAGTAAAGGGAAACATTAAAATATATTTAAAAATATTCTTTCTCACCTTAAAATAGTGCTCCTTAGACAAACCAAATTTTGCTAACTCAAGCGTGTCATCTGCTTTTTTTGAAGTCCACACAATACAGTCTTAAAAGCCATAGGATCTACAAGTACCACATGCAATTAAGAACTTTAGGATTTTTGGAGGAGCAGGGAGGGAAGCTCTTTGGAAGCAGGAATAGTAGGCTCTACTGTTTTTGTTGTGTAATTATCTAAGACTTACCTGAAGGAATACTTTTGTATGTCATATGAAAGACTTCTGAATGGTGCCATACAAATCCAAAACTGTGAGCAAGGAACTTAACATGCTGGGCACAAAATTTGTTTGACCATGTAGATGCATGCATTTACATAATGTCAAAATTAGATGTATGTCCCCGTGATTTTTTACAGTCTTATTAATCAGTAGTTACCTTGTGCCACACAATAAGTTTCATGCTCTGACATATGCTTGGTTTTGTTTGAAAGGGACGGTGTATGTCCTGGAAAATCTGAATAGCATAAAATCAGGCTGACGATTCAGTGCTCCCCCTCAGTGTGCACTCAGGGTGTCAAGCCCTTTCCCCAGAGGGGAGGACACATCAGAAGCCTGTCTGTTCCTACAAGCGGCAGCTGCACGAGGGTGAGCACGGCAGAGTTTGATAGCAGCTGTCAGTATTGTTCAGGGGCTCGACTTGGTGTGAAGAACAATGGAAGGGCCATGCTGCTAAAGTGCAGTGTCTTTCAAGATAAGAAAAGATATAGTAATTTAATGGTTTGGATACCGATTATAGGCATGAAAAATCATCAAACTTCTTTTCAGGGTGCAAATAGGCTGGACCAGTCTGTAACAGTAGAAGATGCAATCAAGGGGCTTCTAGTGTCACACTACCTAAAATACATGCATATGTTAATTCTTGTGGATAGGAGGGAGATTTCGTTTTGCTAGCTGGTACTAACTTGCCTGGTATCTCTTGAGTAAATAAAATTCTGCATTTTTTGCCAGGATTTGCCTTTTCCCCCCCTTCCTTTCTGTCCTTAAGAGCCATTGTTTCCTGACACCAGATGATTCAAGAGTTTCCCAATAGTCTTCTTTCAGTTAGAGAAATTCCTGTTACTTCTGTGCAATGTGTGAGTTCTGGAGGGGAACAAAGATTTTTTAATTACTGAGAATAGTGTTTTGAAATACAAAATGATTTTGAACTATATTTGTTTACTTTTTATTTCCAGTTGAAAAGAGGGAAGCCTATTAGAGGGCAGACTGTGAGGATAGAGACAGTCTCACAGGACTGGGATTTTTCAGAGAATTTGCCTACAAAATCAAAAGCTGGGCTTTGGAATAGGTGTATATAAAGCATGTACAAAACAGAATGAATAAATTGACACATTTTTTAAAGAAAGTAATAAAGTTGGACTCAGTGAGCTTGCAAGCAATGCTAATCCTCTATGTTGATTAAAAATCCTTACTTCAGGGAAAGCCCTGGATGATGTTTGGTTATTAACAGTCACACTTCTGGCCTTACACTTACCCTCCATGTTCTTGAAGGCTTTTACTTTCAGCCATGGAGTAGCAGTGTGGCTGAACAATTTCCATTCAATCTTTTTGAAAATAGCACCATTTAATATTTATTATATTGGAGTAGAATGAAGTAGCAATTTTGCTAGATAAAAAATGAACAAAGCAGAAACCTTAAGTAAAAGGATAAATGCCCCCATTAACTCCTTGCCATTGCTGCAGCTGCAGGCAGTGTCCACTTTTGCGGTGAAGGAAGAATCTAGATCATGGTATGAAAGAATTAAGTAGACTATTGTGGCTTAACTTGAAGAGTTGTTTTGGCTTCTTTCTGGGTGGTTTGGGTTTTTTGTGTTTTGTTTCATTGCTTGCTAGTTTTTTTGTGGGGTTGTTTTCTTGAAATATGTCTAGAAAATAAGAGGTTCATGTTAGGGAGTATAAGTGACAGTTAAATTGCTACGTCTAGGTGTGAACAATGCAAGATTAGATTTACTTCCTAATCGATTAACTAGTTTTATGAGTAGAATATGCAAATATGTGAATGAGAAATACAGGCAGCAAACTGGAAACTTTCTTCAGCACTGAATTTTTGATGCATGATTTCAGCATACCACTGAGAAGCCAGATATGTCTTATTTTTCCTGTTGAGGTGGGCTGCTAATGATTTAGTGAAATATGTATCTTTTGGGCTGGCAGTGCTCCTGAAACAGATTGAGTTGTTGGCCTCCGAGAGGCCTCTCCACTGTTGCATGAGGTGATTGGCTAAAGGATTAGCAAGATGTGGGATTATTTTTTCTCTCTTGGCTGTGGTTGCCAGCTATCTCTGGGATTGTAGTGTGTGAAGCTTAAGAGGATGAGGTTAACCTCTTGAGGGTTTATTCTTGTGAGTGTGTAGTTAATCCTTAGAAAGCCTATAAATAACTAGGCTGTATGTTTCATTATAAAATAGAAATACAGACTAGAGCAGAAATGAATGCAAAATTTAGTGCAAGAGAAGAGCTAAGCAGCTGTAGCATTACTTTAGATCCTTCTCAGCCATGATCTGCATTATGTGCTGAGGGAGGGGAAATTGCCTACTTCTTTTAAATTAAATAAAACGAGATCTAGTGAGTACAAGACACTTCGCTCATTTTTAACATTAACTTGGTAATCCCAATTCTAAATTATTGGACTCTGACAATAGGAGTAGCAACATCCTGGGTTATTCCTCATATTTTAGAGCACATAGACCCCTTAGTTTTATCCTAGGATTCAGGTTAGCTACTTTTAGAATACAAAGATTCCCAACTTGGTTCACCAGTTTAAAGTAGAAAGGAAGAGAGGAAGGTATTTGTCAGCATGATAGTGTTCGCAAAATACCAGTTCCCAAGCAATGGTCATATTTTTACTGTTAGTGCCACTAAGCTTGGAGGAAAAATAAGGAAGTGGTATTGATGTTTATTTGTAGCTTGACCTACTCAAAAGAGAAAATCTGGGGGTAAAATATGAAAGAATAGTGTTAACCAAACTTCGTTTCCTCTTGACACCCCATCCCCACACACCCACTCTCTGTGGACTGATGGGAAATGAAGAATCTTGGAGCAATAATACAGAGGAAGGCAGTATCTAAGCAAGACAGTTTTCTGCAGAAGAAGGTATTCTCAGTCATTCTGGGTGGGGGGTAAAATTGCATCCAAAAGCCAAATGGAATTGAATTGCAGGCCAGACCTCCCTTGTCTTGAAATGCTTCCTGTGGGGTGGATGGAAAAAGCTTTACCTTGGATCTTGCCCAAAAAGAAAACCAAAATAACTTCAGGTGGCTCTCATCAGGATCTATTATCTAAACTACAAGTCAAAGATGAGAACAAATTCTCAAATTTGTGAAGCCTAAGAGCTTTCAGGAAAGGAGTGAAAGTGTATGGCAGTTGAACAAAAATACTATTAGCTAGTGCTAAAACCTGAAGATATGAAGCTGCAACTGCAAATGCAGAGAGAAGGTAGATTCTTATGAGATAACATGTGAGGTACCAAATGTAAGTTGATACCTCTTGCTAGATTCCTTTTTACTGAGTGGGTGTTGGGTATATAACTTTGAATGCTGTAGATCTCAAAACTGGTTTGTTTTGCAGCAGAGGTGGATGGTAAGTTTGGAAAAACATGTATGTCATAATAGTGAACAAAAGAAATTCTAAATGGAACATGTTTCAGGAAGGGTTAGATAGAAGGATATGATATTGAGGAGTTGATGTATTCATTTTGAGTACTTGGCTCCAAATTATTTGGTTTAGACTGGTTTAGAAAGAATGCATTTGATGGAATACAAGGATACAAATGCTGGAATAGTGCAGCTGAAAGCAGGAATTTGCAGAATATGGTTGGAGCAGTATGTGTGCACATTCATATATGTAATTGGCACAGAGGGTAAGTTATTTAATCCTAGAGAAAAGTATTACTGCAGGAATACAGGAATACTTCAGAATTACATCAGGAAGTGATTCAACTCACCTCTCTTGATTCAAGTGTATAGGCAGAATATCTTACCGTGTTTGAAGATTGTGATAAAGTGGATGATATTCATAACAACTAAGTTGTTAAGTAAAAGTAGATGAAATGAAGAGATTTACATAATTTTTCTCTCTTACAAATGTTTGCTTTGCTTTCATACTTAGTGAGATATGTGGAGAAATTGGAGTAGATAAAGAGTCAGTAGGCTGAGATAAAATGTGATGTAACCTCCAGTACTTTTCTGGAAAGTAGTTGGAAATATGGTATGTTTGAAGGAGGAAGGAGTTGGGTGGGAGAGGTGAATTGGTTGGTTGAATTCAGCTTGGACTGCATATGAGGATAAATGAAATGTAAAGAAGCTAGTTGAGTAAGGACAAAGGATGCTTATGTTCTTGGAGTTGTCCCATCTCAAAGTGAGTAGGGTAGAGAAAGTTATTGGGAGTTGGTATGCTGAATGATGTAGAGCTGCAGGTTGGCCTGCTTTGCAGTAAAAGGGGTGCAGAGAATGTACAGATTGTGACGAGGAAACACTGATAAACTGAGGTGAACTAATTGCCATTGGATGGATGGCAGTGATGTGGACTGCACAGGCAAAATATGCCTCTAACTAGGTGCTAGTGTCAACAGTGGAGTCACTGAGAGTAGGAAGGTGCAGAGAAAGATGCAGGTGGAGGAAGATAGGGGGATACAAGTACTGTAAATATTAAACATTGGAAATGTACAAGAAAACAACAACCTGCTTGCTGTGTTTTTCATGGAGGAAGAGGAAGACGTACTTGAGATAGGGACTGTGTGGGAGGACTAGACAAGAAGCCTGCTTTCCTTATTCTTGCATAGAGAGAAGCTCCAGCATAGGCAGTTAGGATAACTTTAGGAAATTGTAAAGATGCAAAAAAGACACAGTTTAAACATTATTTTGTTGTAACTTCTTCAATATGCATGAGAGTTTGTTTCAGCTGCAGAATTTCTGTTATCTAGTTATTTTTTAATTATTTTTGACTTTTTCAGAGTACTTGCTGAACTACCAAGGTCGCTATCTTGTATAATAATTAATTGCCTGAAATTAATACTCAAGTGCCTGAAACAGTATCTGGAACTATTTATAAAAGTGCTGGCTAGCTGGCTTTTCAGACTGAGTGCTTACAAGCAGCTGTAGTGAGGAAGTAAAAGCAAGAATTAGCGAAAGTGCTTAAATGCATATTCAGAAATAATTATTGTTTGGTATGTCAGAGTTGTTGTGGAATGTAGAGAAAATGCACAAGATTCTGGTCTTGGAACACTAAATAAAGATTGGTGTAATGCTTTTCTTATGACTGTCATATTTTTCACTTTTTGATGTCTCTGTTTTTGTAGTTAGTAGTAGCTGGGACAAAAGGGTGGTGAGTGCAATTTCTAATCCTCTATTTAACTTCTGGATGTTAATTTAAGAGCCTTGCTACTTAATCATTTCTGTCATGTTCAGCAAGAGTTAAATTTTTGGAGACTAAAAGAGCCTGGAAGGAAAAGAAATACTTTTAAAGATAATCATACCTCAGTAATAAAACCCTCTGGAGTAATATCTGTAAGTCATTTACAAATAGGTGCATGCTTGAACTAGTTGTTTTTGGCAGCTGTGCAGTAGGAGCATGCTTTTGAAGTGTTGTTGGATGGTGGTGGTATGCTAACAGTAGCTAAAAAGGCAAATACATAGATTTGAGGTTAGAAGGTGAGTAATAGCAGGAATTTATGGTTGCTGCAGAAGTTAAATGTGCTGGCAGTTTCCGCAGAGCAGAAGCAGTGTGTGCAAACAGCTCTACTCTAGAGACTTCAGGTTTGTGTTTGAGTCTTCAGAGAGGGCAATATATATTTGTCTAAAATTAAAGAAAAGCTTTGTTCTTGAACTGACTTAGACTGACAGTGGTAGGAATGTGAACAGTTTCAGAAAACTAACCTTTGCCTTGTCTGGACTAGGAGATTTTTACGGTCATGTTCTGTGAGTTTTAGACTGGTTCTGAATTTGTTACTTTCTTTTAGAGTCTGGGAAGTACTTTGGTGGATGTTTTCCTGACCAAGGATCATTTTTTCTGTAGTGACTCTGACTCTACTCTTCCTGTTCTGTGGTTGGTATCTGTTTTTACAAAGGCTTGTCTGGCTCTTCCATTGTGGCAGTCCTTTTCTCCTGGTTGCCTTCAGCTTTGCTGTTTATCCTTTATTTCTTCAGAATTTAGCCTAAGAAAATAATTAAAAAAACCCATGATTTTTTTTAATTTAAAAACAAGACAAATAACATAATTAATACAAGAATCCTTAAAAACATGGTCTTCTGATTAATTTCTATTTGTCTTGTTTTGGGTTTTTTTGGGGTTTTTTTTGGTTTTTTTTTTTTGCTATGAACTGTTTGAGACAGGAATTGTTCTTAAATGAGCCCTGGAATACACATTTTTTAATATGGACAAACACACCAAAGATCTATATTTTTACACAGAAATATAAACCATCTATAAATATGTGTAACATACACAGAATAGTATATAGTATATGTCATATGTAATGATATATATATTAGTGATATATTAAGATGTAAAAATAAAATGTGGTGTGTTTGTACATACATACTTTTGTAAAAGGTTATACTAGCAAAAGGGCTTCTATAGTTTGTGGGCTGCTTGTTGTGTTGCTCTACTCATGCTTCAGTGGGTCTGCACATGGTACAGAGTTTTAGGTTCACTTGCATTGCCTAAAAGCATAGAGGAAGGAAGAAAACCCTTTTCTGTTGGCAAAAGCCTTTGTGTGGGTGCAGCTATAGTAGTGGAGTGTTAATGCACCTTGGGGAGAAGATGTCAGTGAATTGGAAGAATTCCATCTGTTGATGTCCTGCATTCTTGCTGCAGGGCTGCCTGCATGAGGTGGGGTGATCCACAGAGGCTCCATAGCATAGAGAGGCTGCTAGTGAAGATCTACTGTGGTGAAAACGTCAGTCCTGCTGGCAGTGCTGTATAATTATTCCCTCTACGATAATGAGAAATCCTGCCATTTAAGAATTACCGCTAAAAATTTGTTAAATAGTTAATTGCTGATCACTGTAGTGGAAAAAACAGCTGATGGGCTTATTCACTGGGTGCGGTCACCCACACCTGTCATTTACTGTGTACAAAAGTGATTTGAAGTATATTATCTCTTATCTTTTTAATTCTGGTGCCTGGGCTTGAACTCGAAGGTACCAAAAGGAAAGGCAGTGAAACCTGGAGGCACAAGCAAGATAAGTGTTGCTGCTCAGATTTGTACTAAGGGAAAGATAAGAATCCTTTCTTTCTTGTGATGTATAGTGGTAATGTAGAAACTAATCAATGGTTAATAAATTACCCTTGAATATTATTTTTTAATGCTTTTTGAATTATATTGGGAAGCATTGACCTATGTTTCTTCATTCTGTAGGTGTAAAACTAACTAGAATATTAAACTTTAGGAGTGGGATCCTGTGATTCAGCAAAAGTACTTAGTGTGTAAGTACTAGCCATGTAATGAAAAGCAGCCCAAGCCTTTCTGGTGTTGGAAGACTTTTTTTTTTCTCTTCCCATTGAAAAAATTTGAAATTTCTCATAAAAGGAGAAAATACTTCAGAATGCAAGCCAAAGAATACATGTATAGAATCAGAATCAAAGAACAGGTATGGTTGGAAGGGACCAGAGTGTGTCATCTGATCCGATCTCCCTGCTCAAGGCAGGTCATCCCAGCAGACATGGCAGAGTACTGTCTCCAGATAGGTCTTGAATATCTCCTTTGAGGGACGCTCCAAAACCTTTCTTGGCAACTTATGTCAGTACTTGGTCACCTGCATAGTAAACTTCTGTTCTTGCTTGTATTCGAGCGGAACTTCATTTTGTGCAGTCATCAGTCTGTCCCCATTGCCTCTTGTCCTATTGCTCGGCACCCTCTTGACACCCTCTCTTCAGATATTCACAGACACTGATAACCATCCGTCATCTCTTTTTGAGGCTGAACAGGTCTCAAGATTTTCCTCATATGAGAGGTGCTCCATTTACCTAATCACCTTAATAACTTCACTAGGTGAAGGCTTCACTAGAGCTGAGTAGAAGGACAGGATCACCCCCCTTGTCCTGCTGGCAATTCTCTTCCTGATGCACCCTGGATACTACTGGCCTTCTTGGCCACTGGAACACATTGCTGGCTTGTAGACAGCTTGTTCACAAGGACTCCCAGGTCCTTCTCCTCAGAGCTGCATTCTAACAGATCAGCCTCAGCCTGTGCTGGTGCCTTGGATTATTCCCCCCAGTGCATTACCCTGCGTTTGCCTTTACTGAGTTTCAGAAGGTTCCTCTCTGCCCGTCTCTCTACCTTTTTGAGGCCCTTCTGAAGGGCTGCACTCTGGGGTATTGGCCACTGCTCCCAGCTTTGTGCTGTCAGTGACCTGCTGAGGAGACACCTGGCCATTTGTCCTGAGTCACTGATGAACAAGTTAAACAATACTGGGGTTATTTTGAACCTTGGAGTTCAGGCCTCCAGCTAGGCTTCATGTTGTTTTGAAGTACCTTCGTGGATTACTTTGAGCATGTTTCTGGACCTTCTCTATCTTATTTTTTTCTTTTAATAGTTAAAGGGACACAAGGGCTTACTGTACTTCTGATCACTGTGTCAGTGGAGCACTGAAATACAACTTGGCCTTATTTCAATTACCTTAGAGCTGAAATTAATTTGTGGAAAAAGGACTGTTTGGGGAATCTGTGTGGCAAGCTGCCTTTATCCCAGTATAACATCAGTTTTCTGTATTATGAGGTGCAATTTATGCAACCTTTTACTGCTTAAAAATGTTGTGCAATTGATACTTATTAGTGAGGTTTGTGTCATCTAAACAAGAGAAAACAGGAAGTGGAAAAAAAACTTTGAAGAGCTTTCTGTCCAGAAATTTAACTAACTTGAGTTAACTTACGTCTTCTTTCTGACTTGGATATTTGCTTTCTGACCTAAATTCTCTTTCCAGTAAATTTGTGGTGTTTCATTTGCTTTATTTTTATGGGAGTGGAAAATCAATGTGAAGACCCCAAGACAATACTTTATACATCTCCTTTAATAAAGCATGAAAAAGGAACAGGATTTTATCCATGAGACAGTTGGGACTTTAAATAATCAATACCACTTCCACACAAGTTCTGTGTGTGTTAAATATATGGCTTTAAATAGCTTTTGCCAGTGCAAATATTGTCCTTTTATGGACTTAAATTTCTGTAGTACAATGACATTTCATGTGGTTTATAGATGGAAGAGACTTGATGAAGACACTGTTTGTTTCTGAAGGGATATTCTCTTCCCACATTAGGCACTGTGACTTGTTCACATAGGATAGTTTTCAAGCAACTTCTACAAATCCACATTCTTGGCTCTTTATCTAGACATGCAGTGGTGGGAACTTTAAAGTTTGTTTACCCTTGTGGAGTGTGGCTTTCTTCTTGTCAGAATAAAGGATTTAGAAGATGAGGAAGCAAGGAAACCACATTGACCAAAATAAACAAATATTTCAAAGGAAGTAGTTAGAAAAATAAGAAATTAGAGTAGTACCTGACTCATTTTTCTAAAACTTGTTTAAACAGGGAGACAACAGTAAGCAGTAAGGATTGGCACATGGTCTAGTGGTAGGCTTGTCACTAGCAGGGGGGTTGCAAAGGTGAGTAAGGAACTGGATATCTCACTTATGCGGAAAGGCTTTCAGGCTCAGGCTTGTTCAGCCTCAAGAAGAGATGATTGAGAGGAGTCGTCATCCATGCTTATCAGTATCTGAAGGGAGTATGCCAAGAGGACAGATCCAGGCTCTGCTCGGTGGTGCTGAGCAATAGGACAAGAGCCGTTGTCACAAACTGATGCACAGGAAGTTCCATTTGAACATGAGGAAGAACTTCTTGACTGTGTGGGTGACCTAGTGCTGGAACAGATTGCCCTGAGAGGTTGTGGAATCTCTCTCACTGGAGATATTCAAGAACTACAGGGATACAGTCGTGTGCCATGTGTTCTGGGATGACCTGTCTTGAGCAGGGAGGTTGGACCAGATGTCCCCCTGTGGTCTCTCGAAGCCGCAGGCATTCTATGGTTCTGCAGTCCACAAATCATGAAATTGGTACGGTTGGAAGAGACCATTGGAGGTCATCTGATCTACTTGCCCCTGCTCAGACAGGGCCAGTTATGTAGGACCATGTCCATACAGCTTTTGAGTATGTTCAAGGATGTAAAATCCAAAGCTCCTGGAGTAGCCTCTGCAAGGGCTTGGTCAAAAATGATTGTGTTCTAACTTTCCAGATGAACCTCCCGTGTTGTAATCTGTACCCATTGCCTCTTTGGCAGTCATTGGGCCATACAGTGATGGGCTAAAAAGGGACTGGGTTATGTCATATGAGATGGGGCTGAGAGGCCTGAGACTGTTTAGCTGTCTCTAGACATTCTGTTGGATACCCTCTGTTTTGTTCATGTCTCTTGTAAGGAGAATAAGTAATCCAGCTGTAAGAACAAAGTAATCTAGCTGTAGTTTCAACAGTGATAAGTAGAGAAGGATTCCCTCCCTAGACCTGCTGTCAATACTTGGTCCAATGCAGCCCAGGATGCCGTTCACCTGCTTTTCCACAAGGGAACATTGCTGCGGCTCGTGCAAAATTTGATATGGGAGGACCTTTTCTGCCAAGGTGCTTTCTAGCTGTGTGGNTCAGTATCTGAAGGGAGTATGCCAAGAGGACAGATCCAGGCTCTGCTCGGTGGTGCTGAGCAATAGGACAAGAGCCGTTGTCACAAACTGATGCACAGGAAGTTCCATTTGAACATGAGGAAGAACTTCTTGACTGTGTGGGTGACCTAGTGCTGGAACAGATTGCCCTGAGAGGTTGTGGAATCTCTCTCACTGGAGATATTCAAGAACTACAGGGATACAGTCGTGTGCCATGTGTTCTGGGATGACCTGTCTTGAGCAGGGAGGTTGGACCAGATGTCCCCCTGTGGTCTCTCGAAGCCGCAGGCATTCTATGGTTCTGCAGTCCACAAATCATGAAATTGGTACGGTTGGAAGAGACCATTGGAGGTCATCTGATCTACTTGCCCCTGCTCAGACAGGGCCAGTTATGTAGGACCATGTCCATACAGCTTTTGAGTATGTTCAAGGATGTAAAATCCAAAGCTCCTGGAGTAGCCTCTGCAAGGGCTTGGTCAAAAATGATTGTGTTCTAACTTTCCAGATGAACCTCCCGTGTTGTAATCTGTACCCATTGCCTCTTTGGCAGTCATTGGGCCATACAGTGATGGGCTAAAAAGGGACTGGGTTATGTCATATGAGATGGGGCTGAGAGGCCTGAGACTGTTTAGCTGTCTCTAGACATTCTGTTGGATACCCTCTGTTTTGTTCATGTCTCTTGTAAGGAGAATAAGTAATCCAGCTGTAAGAACAAAGTAATCTAGCTGTAGTTTCAACAGTGATAAGTAGAGAAGGATTCCCTCCCTAGACCTGCTGTCAATACTTGGTCCAATGCAGCCCAGGATGCCGTTCACCTGCTTTTCCACAAGGGAACATTGCTGCGGCTCGTGCAAAATTTGATATGGGAGGACCTTTTCTGCCAAGGTGCTTTCTAGCTGTGTGGACCCCAACATACATGTTGGCGTTGTTCTTTCTGGTGTAGGATATTGCATATACCCTTACTGAATGTAATGAGATTCCTGTGAATTCATTTTGCCAGCCTGTTGAGTTCTCTGTGAATGTTATCACAACTGTGTGGTGCATCAACCCTCTTCACAGTTGTGAGCTGTCAGCAAAAGAAAGCAAACTCAGACCTTAGTTTTGTAAATTGCTGCAGTGGTGCTGAAGATTAGGGTTGAAAAAGGTCAGAAGGAAGTGTTTTGTGAAGACTATTAACACACTTTGTATGCTGATATTAATAAGGAAATAGAAACATGTAGAAGCATCAAGAAGGAAACAGGACAGCTGCTGCAAAGCAAAATTGGGAAATGGAGCAGTAAGCAACGTATATTTGGTATTTCATAAACAAATCCATTTACCTGTGGTAGAAAGATTTGGATTAGAAGAAATGTTCAAAGATCAAGCCCATCCCTCCACCATGGGCAGGGACACCTTCCACAAGAGAGGTTGTTCAAAATCCCATCCAGCCTGATTTTGAGCACTTCCAGGGATGGGACATCCAGTGTCTTATCATCCACATTATAAAAAGTTTTGTGTCCCCTGTAAACTTAACATCTTACCAGTACAGGCCCTGATAAAAAGTCTCTTTCTATTTTCTTACAGACCCACTTTGTATATAAAGATCACAGTCAAGTGTCCCTGGAGCCTTCAAGCTGGACAACTCCAATTTTGTCTTTTTTTCTTAGGAAAGGTGTTCCAGTCCTCTTGGATCATTTTTGTGAGGCTTCTCTGAACCTGCTGTAGCAGGTTAATATCTTTCTTTCACTGTGGACCCCAGAGCAGGGCATGGTACCCCAGAAGGCATCTCATGATGTAGAGAGAAGAAGAGGGACAGAATCACTTCTTTTGACCTGCTGGCCTAATTCTTTTGATGCATCCCAGGACACAGTTAGCTTTCTGGGCTGCAGATGCAGTAATCCAATGATTTATCTTCTAGCACCCATCAGTCATTTTCAGCAGGGCCATTCCCAAGCCCTTCATCCCCCAGTCTAGGAACTGTCACAGCTCAGGTGCTAGACATTGCATTTGACCTTGTGGAACCTCATGAGATGGTTCCACTTCTCAGGCTGGTCAAAGTCCATCTCAATGTCACCCCTTCCCTTAATTGAACCACTTGCACTGTACAGCTTGGTGTCATCTGCAAAATTGCAGAGGGCACAGTCAGTTGCATTTGGTGTTATTGATGGAGATGTGTAATGTTGGTCACATTTTGCACTCCTGAGGGACACCACTAGTTACTGTTTTCCATAGAGGTGTGAAGCCATTGACTCTTTGGGTTAAGTTTCGTTGACTCCAGCTGCAGTCATTGATCCAGTTCCTCATTCATGTAATAATCCATCCCTCAATGCACTATTTCTTTGAGTGGCAAGAATTTTGTGATGGGCCATATCAAAGACATTTTGTGATGGGCTGTATCAAAGGCCAAAAATTTTAGGTAGATGGTACGTTACCATGTCCATGGATACAGTCACTTTTGTAGAAGAATGTGAGTATATTCTTCCAAGTGATTGTTGTCCTGAAATATATTCTTCTCTGTAGCTGAAATACTCCTTGGAAAATACTTACACAAATTTAAATGTAAGTATTAATCAAGGGCTTAGAGTGTCTATGGAGTTTCCTACTGCCAAATTTGACTGCTGTTGGGGTTGTGCATACAGAGTTTTCACTTTTTTTAGGATGAAGGAAATAATGGGTTATGACAGGAGCATAGTCTTGAGTTACTGCCTTTTTTGAAAGGTTATATTTACAATGCTGGTTTTAAGAATATTTCTAAATGGTGAGGGTAAAGGTTATTCCTTGATCAACTACCAGTATGTGCTTAGACAGTGACCCTCTTTTGTTTGTTGGCCACAGATATTTGATGCAGACTCACTTCCTTATGATGAAATTGAAGGAAACAATTGAAAAACTGGAAGATGCCTCTTAGGAAAGGAAGTGAATGTGATAATGAAATTGAACACATAATAATAGTAATATGTGATTTTCTCTCATGTCTTTCCATCTGCTTGAGTTGAACAAAATCACATTTCTTCTGTTTTACAAAAGTTGACATGAAATAGCATCCTTTACATTTTAGGTCTCTAAATGACTTGTGTATTTCAGATGTTTTTTCAGAACACCTCTATGGAGCTTGGAAGCAACTGTTGATAATATTACTAATGTTAGTGCTGATGAGATTTTTGAAAAATTTCCCTGTGTTTATTTTTCTAGTGTTTATTTAGAAAAGCACAAGAGAAGACAGCTATTGTAGTTCTGGACAAAACACAACACTGTTCATTTACAATCACATCTGAATTTTTAATTCAGTGCTTTTCAAGAGATACAGAAGAGTGTATCATACATCTGTTTAAGAACAGAAGAATGTTCTAAGTGCTTAATTATAAGGATTAAAAAATATATACTTAAGTGAAGAGGATGTTAAAGTAAAATCAGGTGTTTGAGACCTCAACAGAGCTGCTTTAAGGTGAGGAATGGTATTGGAGGAGCTTTTTCTCTATCTTTATGAACAAGGAGTGTAAGGACACCTGGTACTGTGTATAGGAACACTTTTTCACGAAGACATACTAATTCTGTCTTTGGAAGTCTTTGTCAGAGATTGAAAATGTAATTCCACATTTTAAGTCCTGATTAGAGATATCTTTATGGCTGGAAGATCTCTTCTTTGCCTAAAATGTGTGAGATAAAAAGCTGTAGTGTCTTTAAAATTGTTAGGGAGGTGCTGGCTCAGAGATACTTATGCAATTTTTTATATGCCAGGTTTTGGATCTTTATCATTTTGGTTATGGAGACACTGGGAAATAAAATCCTGAAGCAATAAAGCCTACATATAAATATTATAGTAATATCAGTTTGTAATTCATTTTCACCCTTTGCAAATATGAAGAACTTCTGGTTTTGCAACAAAATGGTGGGTGAATTACTGATATTTTTAAAATCACTGCTGTGGCTAATTATCTTAAGTGCAGTCACTTAAGTGTGCATCATTGCACTCTTCTCTACCTTCCCATTTTCCTCTGAAAGTGGACACAGCCTTTGCTCTGCAAGTAATGATAATAATTGGTACTAAGACAGACTTGTTACTCATCCTTTTTTGAGCACATTTCTTATGGCAGATGTCTAGTTCTTAATTAACTGCTAATGAACATGCCTAGTAGACCATGATACTGCTGCCAGCCTACTCCGTTTTATATCTCACTGCTGCTAAGCTCTTAAAAGGTTACAGAGCAGGCATTAGTGTCTTTGAAGTGATGGGAAAGTGATTATATGCATAACATAATTGTTTGTAGGATCTACTATGGCAAATGTTTAGTTACTAAATGCATCTGGTGAACATTGCTGTTATCCCTCTCCCTGGTCTTTTTCTTCATGTGCAGCACATATTCCTTTAATCTCTTCTACAAAGATAATACAGTATGCTATTAAAAGCTAAAGTTTTTCAAATAAAAAGAATATGAACTTCTGGGAAGGATCATCTTTATGGCTGATCCTTTGTCTCTTAGGGAGAACTTCAAACCTGTTATGTATAAATAACATATAAGCAATAAGTCAGTTTATAAAGTCCTAAACAGCAATGAACATCAGATAATAAACATGAATTCATGGCAAAACTTTGGTGGCTTAAAAAACCACGCTCAGAATTTCTGTCCTAGGTCAGTTTCATGAAGTGCCATATTTACAGATCTTTGTGTACCATGCCTGTAAAGCAACCATTTGCAAAACTACAAAAACGTGCAGAGCAGCTTTGCAATGCACTTGCAGCTCTGACACCACACCTTGTCCCTTGCTCCCCATTATCCGTGTGCAATTCCACCAGCAAACACAGGACACAACCACACTCTCAGCTTCAGAACCTTTTATAGAGCATTAATCTATTCCTCATTTTTCAGACTTTCATACTGTGTGGTATGTAGGCTACAAACCAAATCCAGGGAAATGGTAGGTAATGTGCCCCTAACATTTCTTAAAATGTTAAACTATGCTTCCTGAAATCAAGTGGGTTAACTTGTTTGCTAATTAAAGCAAGCAGGAGAGAGATGAGTAAGGGTTATCTTTGTACACTTCCCAAATGGTAGGGACAAGAATGGAAACAACTCCTGTTCCCTGTTTCCACCTTTCTGTGGTCACACTGCTAAAGAAGCTAGTTTGGGCTTATTGTTGGAGAAGGGAGGAGGCTTTTCTCTAGGAATCCATTTTGGAAGGAATAAATCTCTTCTTATTCTTAGGCAGTTGCCTAAGTTAAGAATAAATTCTCAAAACTAGGAAATGAGGGATGATAGTGCAGCTGGGAACAAGTAAGACCGATGCCAGCAATGGCCACACAGTACTGCTGGTTCACGTTGCCTCAGAGATAGAGTGCAGATGACTGACCGGGCTGCAGTGGTCAATGTGGAATGAGGTGACTAAGTTACTATCTCTGAGAGAGGCTGCCAAAGTAACAGGTTATCACCTGTTTTGAGGAAATGTGCTGGAAACTACTAAAGTATTGTTAAAGTCTGTGTGGAGATCGT
>VXBS01010385.1:220200-236827 GCA_013400255.1 Sitta europaea
GATCGTATTGTTCTTTAGAGGCTGCATCCAAAAAACAAACAAAACCCCCAAACTAATCCTCTGCAGTCCTGTCAGACCTTACAGTGCTCCTTACTGATAGTTCTTCAGTTAAGGGAAGCTTCAGAAGCAAAATCTGATAGGTATTTTAGAAAGTGGTCTACTGTGTTAACTACTTAAAATGAAAATGATTCCTAATGCTTCCTTCAAAATGTTGCCTTTTGAATTGTTGTAAACACATTAAATTAGAAGAATAAGAAGTACTTCTCTATTACCTTGTTCTCTAAACATACTAAAAAGGGTGGTGATCAGATGTATGTTTCAAAGTGTAAAGCATGGCTTTCTACGCAGCGCTCAAAAATAAATTCCTGATATGTGGTGTGAGAAAGATTTGATAAATATATGGCTTTATAGAATTGACTTAATTGATCATGGTAAATTTAAAGGTTGTCTTGTATATCAAAATAAGTAAATGATTGCTGTGTGACAGTTGGGACAGCAGAGAAGTGAAAAATTATCAAGTGAAGTCCAGAGCTCTTGAATGTTAGCCCCTGTGTCTGCATAATTTTATAAACAGCTCAAGGCATATCTTGGGATGGGGTTGTGAGAAGAGTGTAGGAGTTCAGTACTTATATATATAAATAATAATAAATTCAGTCATATGCCAGTAGAAGTTATACAGGTATTGTTGACAGTTTATCGTGAAAAGTCTTCACACCTAAAGAAACAGATAAAATATTTCTGCATTATTTTGAGTTGAGGTTTTTTTTTTTGAGTGATGGATGAAATATTGATAAGCTGCAGTCCAGGTATGATTTCAGTAGCTGCCAGCAGTACTGCAACAATTTTACATGCAGGACCACTAGCATTCACCTGGTCAAACTTGAGTTCATCGTGTTAGACATATGTTTATTTGTCTCCTTTTCTATCCCATGATTTGGATGGCACTACAGCTTTTTTCTGATACCTGCCTTGAGCAGAGGGATAGTGGAGAGTGGCCAAGGTGGAGAGAATTGTTCTGTCTTCTATTCGTACGCCAGACACAAGGAAACAGGAGAGAGAGGCAGAATCCCTGTTAACCTAGAGCACATTATGGGAGCTATGGCTAAGCTAAAGGTGTTTTTGAAGCTTCTGTTTTGTAAAAAATAAAATCTGTGCTGAGCATTTTGGACAGATTAAATGGATAGCTGAACTTCATAAACATTAATAAAACCATGAAAGTTTTAACTAGAAAATATCTTAGTATTTAAACTTTGGGGAAGACATTCTGAACAGAGTAAAAACTTTGTTTCTAAAATTGCTTACAGATTATTTTAGCAGATTGGTTACAGGGTTGTATGTCCACTCATGATTTTGATCTTGCCAAGCTCCTTTTAAAACAGGTGGAGCTATTCATTAATACCATGTTTCTTGAGAATTCCATGCTATCCATGCTATCTAAAATACCTGGATTTTCAGCTCAAAGCTGGTTCCTAAACAGAATGTTAAGTCATGAATAATCTCCCCTCTTTCCCCTAAAAGCCTTGGCTAGATAAAATAAAATGCAAATTAAACTTTACTGGATATGAAATTCAGTATATCTTTTACATTTTTTAGTATTCAGGATAGAAATGTACTTGCTACTTCCAGATAGAGGGAATAGAGGGATGTGAGTTTAAATCAGTCTTGCTGCTGATTTTTTTTTTCCAGAGCAGTGATCAGGCTTTCTCTAGAAAGGGAAAGGTGTTTGAATCTTCTGCTGCTGTTCCTTGCTGCCAGAGATGCTGTGGCAGGCAGTAGCTGCCCAAAGCAACCTATAGTTGCTGAACTTATTTGTTGCAAAAAAAGTATTATCCAGCCTTTCTGGGAGATGAGCAGAGTTGTCCTCAGACAGTGTGATATACTGCAGTTTATCTATATACTGTAGTGTGGTGGGTTAAAGGGGTGGGACCAGATTAAGAGGAAACAAATAAATGTCAAAATCCACTATAGATTCTCAATAATTAACAAACCTTCTGCCTTATCCTTCCCAAACTATGTGCTGTACGTTGTTCTTCTTGGGATGATGATGCCACTGGGAACAGCAGCAGCAGTTGCAGGCTCAGCATCTCTCCCATGGCCATGGACCTCCAGTGCCTCTAACACCGCATCCATCAGGACTTCAGCCTCCGGGAATCCCTCCACTTGGAAGCAGTGCTGGTCTTCTTGCCCTCTCCAGTGCTTTGGGTGGGCAGTCTCACTTGGCAATAAAAGATGACAAGAAGCATCACGATGCAGACCACCACAGAGGTGAGAGGCATGGCAGGCCTGATTAGGACATTGTCAAATTTGCACATTGCTGCAAATTATGTGCATCTCTAAAGAATTCAAGCTATATAGAATGAGAAAAAACTGTTGGCAAACGTTAAAATGTCTGCATATAAACCACTGAAGCAAAATTCAGCTTGGAATTTTTCAATATTTTAAAGGGGATCACTAGGTGTCAGCTGCTCTATACTTTGCAGGGCCTTTTGACATCCTGGTAAATGCTTAGTTGTAATAGCAGTGGCCTGCACCATATTGTGGAAAACTGTTAAACTGCATAATGGTGATTTATTTCAAAGAAAGTAATGTTGTTAAATGGGTGGGTGGGAAGGTAGGGGGAACAAGAAGTTAAATTTTGAAGTGAATGTGTTCAAACAAAGATTTAGATAATTGCATCTGTTACTTTAGTTTCATAAGCTTAAATTCTAGTACTCAGTTATATATTGGGCAAAATTGCACTTGACTAATTTTTGAAAAGAAAATAATTTATTCTGTCATGAAATAAAACTAGGTTTTGTGTATGGTTAAACTGTAAATCATGTTTACAAAATACTGTAATTTTCAGGAAATCACTGTATTAGGAATGTGCAATGACTTATATAAATAAAAGCCATTTTAAAACTGTTCGTGGCTTGTGTTCTAATTTTTTCCCCCCTTTTTTATTTCTGTTCTTGCCTCTGTGTCTGAACGGGCATGTCTGTCCATTTCTTGGTTACTGCGGGAGCAGACAGGGAGCCAGGCACAGTAAGTACCAACATTCCTGCTAATGTTTCCATTTGCAGTAATGTACTAATCAGAAGTTGTGCTGTTTCTCCATTTTGTCTTCCTTTTAGTTATTTTCATGATATAAGGTGTATGTGTTTTTTGTTAAGATATGTCTTGGTTTATGCAGAACACCAGATCATTTGTTTGATGAACTGTATGAAGGACTTTTGTTTCTGAGCAGAATGGTTTTAGGTAAACTTGAACTTTAGTTTGTTTATTGGAGGCAGAAAGGGGGGCATGAAGCTGCAAATCAAAAAGAATCTTGGAAATACAGCATTTTTAGTCCAGAATTAAGATTTTTAATTTCTAGGATATTCAGGAAATAGAGTTGGAGAGCAGGTGGGAAATGTGTCATGGTGGTGTTTGGCTCTAGGAGATTTTTTTAACTGCATGTGTTTAAGCCATACTAATGTCATTACTGCTTCATTTGTGCTTCAGGTGTAACTCCTACTTTGTTCCCTGTAGACATAAGGGGTAATAGAATTGGCCTTGTCTGAAAAACCCTCTAAAGATCTACTTGCTGCTTTTCATGCTGTTTTTTTTTTAAGTGATATTGCTGTATTAATCTGTTAGAGATGGTCTAACAGCTTAATGTCAATTCAAGTAAAAAAGCTTATTCTGTTTGTCAGAGATGAATTTGGGCTCTATTTGGCTCCTTTTCTCAGTTAGAAAAGGCAAGAGCTATAGCTGTACAGTACTAAACTTCTGACTTTATTGCTGCTTATTTAATACATGTACAAGGCTTGCTTAACAGTGGTTTACTGGAAGCTATCTGCATATGTTTTGCAGCAGTCTTAGTTTTAGATTACTAAGCAAGAAGCATTAATTTCAGCTTGCTTAATATTAATAATGACAGTGTATCTGCAGAAATAAATTTAAGGTGGGTTTTTATGAAGTCTCTGGCTTATTAAGGACTTTTTGTTCTGTGTAGGACTTACTTCTTGAGTGCTGTTGACTGCAGGAATCCCTAGCTAGTGATGGCTCTGTGTTTTGATTTAGTTGTTACATTTCCTGTCCTTGCCCTGATCCCAGCTTCCCCTGCCCTGTCCATTGTGTAATTTGGTCAAAGGTTTGAATTTAAAATCAGATGCTTAGTGTTGTGAAATTTAGACATCATGTAGCATAGTTCTTGCCTATGGAAGGAGAATCATCAAAAATTAAACCTTGCTTTTGTGTTGTGAGAGTGTTGCAGGATCACTTGCTTAGTTTGCTATAGATGTAAATTTTACTTGAACTATGTAAAATTGTTTCTGCAGTTGTTTCTGTATCCATATGTCTAACTGTTGATTACTTGCTTATAACCTGAAGCAGAATGTTTTTATGCTGGGTTTGTGAGTAATTAAGTTTTAAATAATCTGAGACTTCATATCATAAAGGAATTTTGCTGTGTGGATATATTGAGTTTTGGATACTACGTTATGCTCATTCTAGTTTCTTTTTGGTGTCAGTGTAGGATAATACTGCATAGCTAACTTAAACTTTAAGTTTAGTAGCTTAATGCAGGTGAACTTGAACTTAAAATTGTTTAAGTACAGTGCTACATCAAAATCTTGACTTAACAGTAAAGGACACCTTCAATGAAAGAATAATTCAAGAGATAGTTAATTTCAACTCTGTGGCTAAAATGATCAGCTGGGAATTATGGGTTCTTCATGCTTCTGTAATTCTCTTGTATTTTTAATGTGTTTTTTAAAATACAAAATATATTTTTAAGGATAATAGGAAATTGGTCTCAAATACACAAAGGATAGCAGGTCTGTTTTATTATGTGTGATTGAAATCACATTATATCATCTGGGCCATCAAGACAAAAACAATTTGATTTTCAGAATAACATTTTAAGAGTAATGGTGCTGCTAAAAATCCTGACAGGCATGCTTTCATCATCCAAGACACCAAACCCCATGCTCTTTGTAAGTTACCTAAATTCACCATGATGTTTGGTATTACTGTGCATACTGTACAGTATGATTTCCATCAAATATGTCTAGCATTGCCTTTGAGCTCTGTCAGTAGAAGCTAACAGCTGGAAATGTTGAAGTTTGAAAAGTTAAAATTTAGTGCTTGTCTATGGGGTTTTAAATTGAATTTTTGTGACATAACTTTGACTTAAAGCATATTGTGACAGATTGGAGCATATTAATTTTAAAATTAGGTTTTGATTTATTTTTTTTAAATCCCCTTAGATAAATAAGCAGTCACAAGCTTTTATGTATTGTATGTCTAGAAATACACCAAAAATAGTGAATTTCTTGTATTTATAAATTAATTTAAGGACATGGTTTCATTGTTTTTCATTTTGACCGGTTTAACTACTTTTGTTGTATCTAAATAGAAAAAAATAAATTTTTTAGATATTAGTTCAAGTTCAGAAAGGAAAATGAAGAAAAATTTTTGGTAAATGCATTTTTGTTTAGTGTGTAACATATAAGTTGGTAATAATACTATACTTACTACTTGAATGCTAAAACTGTTTCATCAGGTTTAAATTCCATGCCTACTGTGGGTATTTGGCTGATGTATCTCTAACCATCCCAAACTGGGTTGTGTTATTGTGCAAATGCAGACATCCCTTCTAATGTGGCAAATTCTGGCTGCAGGTAGTAAAGCCAGGCAAAGGAAGCAAGTTTTACAACTGAAACTGAAACTTTGAGAGATATCAATATTAAAGAACATTGATGCCCACATTTCTTTCTTTAGGAAACATACTTGCAGCATTTTTCAAACTTCTTGTAGGTTTTCATTTATTGCTTCTATTCTCACTATTCTCGTATCCTGTTTGGACAGCACAGAAATGTAAATGTTTTGGTGCACTCTGTTGTAACAGTAATTTTCAGACAGTGAAATCTTACTTCATTGTGTACTTAGGATTTACATTAGTTGGTTTACAGTTTATCTTTTGCCCTCATGAAAAATATTGAGCTTATTTTCTAAGGCCTAGGAAGTACTCATAAATTTTCCCAGACTTTTTGTTGCCTTCATTGTTAAGCAAAAATTTTGCTATTGTTTTGTAAAGCAAATGCTCTTTTCCTACAGTAGAAAAATGTTTTGTGCCTTGAGTTCTCTATCCTATTCTTCATTCTGCAGTCTTACAGAAGGGAAGCATGAACAACTGACTGCTACTTTTTGGAAGATACTATGTTCAAGCTGTTTTTATTTTGTGTTTTAATTCTTTTAATGGGGGGAGGAAATTAATAAAAGTTGTTATATGGAAATTTAGGGTACTGATCAGCATAACCCAAGTATGTTTCTTGGACTTTTTGAAGAAAGAGTGGCTCCAGACTGCTGCAGAGGTTTGCTCATATGTAAGAGCTGTGGGTTGCTTAGTTGCACTTTAGTTTGTAGCTGATAGAAGGCAGTGGGATTAAGGTGGTCTGGTAAAAAATTTATGTATACCTTGTTTTGACAAACAGTAGCTTGAAAATACTGAAATCAACTTATTCCTTGTTAATGTCTTCTGATCGTAAAATCAATATAAGTTAAAATGGTGCTTGAAAAGAAGGTGAAGTCAAGTAGCTTCCATCAGGAGTAATTTGACATAAAACCTACTGACTTCATAAGTCAGCTTTTGGGTTCTTGACATGCATGTCTGCAATAAGCATATTGAAGAAATTGAAGTTAATGATTCTGGAGTAGATTAGCTTTGAGTGCAATCTTCTTTTGCCTATCTCCGGGACATTAAAGTCCGTCTTCCAGCATCTACTGTGTTCCTGTCAGTGACTCCTAACAAAGAGCAACTGATGTTCTGGATGTAGTTGTTAGACTTGATCCTGTTTTGCCTGCTCAGAAGGAATTGCACCCGTTCCTGTCAGTATGAGCGTATCTGTAGGTAGCACTCACATGTGGCACAGCAGCAGGGCAGAGATCCTGTGCGTGGTTAAATAAAATGAACACAGAGACTCTGCTGAGCAAAACAGGCAAGCCCAAGTTGTTAGCTATGGTAACTGGCTGTGATGGCTGGTGGCTGTCCTTGGCCTGGACATCCAATGAATCAGGGAATGACCAAGCACAGAACCAGCCTTTTTGTGTGCACATCTTTGAGAGAAAGGGGAGCCAGAGGACTAAGGAGCCCAGCACTAGAGAAGATCTCAACTGGGACCAGGTGTAGTTGAATCACGTGCATAGATGTAATGTAAATACTGATATTTAACTGCTATAATGATCAGCATAAAGTCAGCTGTCAGTTCTGTATGTACTATTCTGCACGAATTGTCTGTGCTGTATTATGGGTGGGAGAATTGGATAAATGAGATACTGTGTGCTCTCAGCCTGTACCTCTGGCACATGTGGTTGAGGTTTGGAAGTGGATTCTGTGGGGAACAGTATGGCAGTCAAAGAGTGCACTTGAATAATGTACGTTACATTCCTAGTAGGGGACCTGCCTTCTTTCTGTGCATCACAACTAGGTTTTTGTTTTGTATTTGCTTTCTGGTGGTTTCAGTATTTAACTTTTTGCTGGCAACAGAGTTGCTTTAGGATTGCAAGTTGCCTGTTGTACAGCATTTATGCAGTCTGGTAATTCTGACTGGAAACCGTGTTTCATTAACCTTTTTATTTTCTTTTGGGACTTATTTGAAGAAAAGGGCTTCGTGTGTATAAAGCAAATGATTGAAAGAAAAGGAAAACACATAAAACTGATTTTGAGTGTTGTATTGCACCAGATAGTTGGTTTGTTATAGATGTACACTGGTGACTAATAATTGTTTTTATTGTACTCACATGGTGTATCCTATATACCCCCTTTTTCTAACCTCATTGTGTAACCTTCCCAAACTGACCCCTTCCCTGAATGTCTCCCATTTGCTCTATTCCCTTTACCCCACGCCCTCTCTTATCTTGATGCTTAAAACCCCCACACTCACGTGGTGGGGTCTCTCTCTTCCTCCCTGGACCAGCAATAAACCACCAGGGCTGGGTCCTGCAGCAAGATTGAGCAGGCCTCTTTCCTTTCATCACACTGGGCCCACTCCTATGGTCAGAGCTAGCCCTACTTAAGACCATTAAGGACTGGGTCGCAGTGTTATTTGACCACTTACTCTGATCTGAGCTTCATGATTTCTAAGTGTTGCGTTAGTAGTCCTTAATAAACTGAACTCTTAGGTATGAAAGAAGTATCCTCAGTTATGTATCTAATCTATTGAAATTAAAACAAAATTAAAATTTGTGCCATTTAGTTTCTCTTTATGATATAAACCATGCAAGTATATATGTTTTTGACCTTTTTGCATAAGCTCATTGTTATTAAAAATCAATCCCAACCAAAAATTTCTGTAGAGTTATTAAAAAAATTATAGCCAAAATAAAATTCCTGTCCTACTTTTGAAAATAAGTCAGTTGCTAGTAGACCTAGTTAGGAGAACTAAATAGATTACTCTTCTAAACAGAAGATAAGGAGACTTTAATATTGCAAAAACTGTTGCTGCTGTCTTCTGGCTGTCCCTGTTTGATAGTGGACATACAGGAAGTATAAACTCTACCAGAGCTGAAATGAGGAAAGGTGGCTTTTAGTATGCTGTTGTCGCTGTTCCCTGAAACTTAGCATTCCAGGGGAAGAGATATCAATAGCCCAAGGCTTATATGATCATCTCGTCAAAACTTAAAACAAGGAGCTGACTTTATTCTTTTTACTGCATTTGCTTTAATTATTTTAATCTAAATTCTTCAGTAGTAAAATAGGTATTTTTAGTTATTTTTATTAAGAAAAGTATCTAACTAAAAGACTTTCTTCCTTAGCTTAGGAAAACATCTATGATCAAGTTTGAATTGGCACCTTGCTTCTTAAGGTGTTTCTACTGCTTCTTCAGATGTTTCTACTGCTACAAACATGTTGGATTCAATATTAAAATATTGAAAATGAGTTTTAATGGTTTTCAGACTAGTGAATCCCTGAATTTGTGTTCATCTGGGAGGAGATAAGGGGTTAAATTCTGAATGTATTTGTCAAGGCAATTAGTTCAATGATCCAACAAGCCCACCTTTTAGCTCGAAAACATTTCAGTAAAGACATTATTTTGAGCTTCTTTATACTGAATTTCAATAGTCCCTCCTATATGCTTTATGTAAGCCCTTTGGCATTTGTTTAGCTTGAATAGTCATTAATAAAAGAGCTCAGAGTTGGCTTTAAAGTGCAGCTTCTGAATTAGGAAAAAGAGGATTCAGATTGCCTTATGTACCCTGTTTCCTTGTCCTTCTCCTTGGGGCTAAACATTCCTGTCTGAGCAAAACTACCTTGATGTCTTCAGGTTTTAAAGAGGAAGCTATTCAGTGCGCAATTCACTGGCTTTTTATATAAGTTTATGATATATTACAACTAAATAACTCTGTCTCTTTGGTATGTCTAAATATGTCCTTTGAGGGCTTACACTGAAGTTCGTGTTGGTATTAGACTTCGTGTATGGATGTAAACTCGTGTTTACTTATATATTTATGTGAGCCTATATTTGTTTATCTAAGCATGTACTTGGCTTTTAAGATCTAGGCTTACCAGGTCTTTGTGAAAGGAGATTTTTTTCTCAACCCATTCAGTATTGTTCACAGCATTAACACATCAGTGAACAAATTGCCCTCTTGCATATGCTAATCCTGCACTTAAAAGAACTCATTGTAACACATTTTAATGCTTTAGCTGGAGCTGAGATGGAGATGGGAATCGGGAATCACAGGCATATCAAATTGTCATGTGACTGAAAAATGTCTGAAATGCTCTTTGGGTCAAAGTTTGTACTTAGCATAACTTAGCATGAATGAAAGCAGTCCATGTAGTTTGAGGAAAAGATTAGTCTTTGCTTTTGTCTTTTGTGTGCATGTGTCGGCCTCAGTTTTTCAGATCAAGTCTGATTAAGCAACACTTTAGCCTTAATTTCACACTAGTAGTGAATGTTATGCTGGAAGTAAAAATATTTGATCTTTGTTTGCAATACATTTGTTGAAGGAATCCAATTGGAATTTACTCCAGCTAACAATTGATTACTGCATAACCGAATTCAGCAAATGCTTGTTATTTTAGGCATTAAAGGCAAGCTGCTATTTATCTCTTCATACCTGCAGATAATGCATACCAAAGCCTCATCAATTTATGATGTCCTAAAAGTGACTGATCAATCACATTGTGTAGTAAATCTCTTTTATTATAAAGAATCTGCATATTGAAAAATAATAAATTCGTTGTTACTTGCTCATGAATAAACCACAAGCCTGCTTCTTCTCCTAAACAATAAATTCAGTTGAATTAATTAGTTAAATAGATGGTGACTGACAAGTGAACTAAACTTTTTCTAAGTTGAACAATGAAAAGCCAAGATTCTTAGAATGCATGAGGCTGTACATGTTTGCCTGGAGGACTTTGTTTTGAATTAAATTGAATTAAAGACTAAGTAGGTATCACGTTTCTAAGCATCTATCACATCAATTTGAGTTTTTAAGAATATGTGAAGGAATCCTAAAAGGAATTTTTGATTGACCTTGTTTTTTGTCTTTACAGAGTAATTCTCTGTTGGTCCCGGACAGTCTAAGAAGCACAGATAAACGCAGGAATGGCCCTGAATATGCCAATGACATCAAAAAGAGAAAGGTGGATGATAAGGATTCCAGCCACTATGTAAGCAAATCTGTGTCAAGGAAATAATTAATTTATTTACACATACTGTGCTTGTATGAGGAGTAAAAGACCTGTGAAGAGCAAGGCAACTTCAAATTGCAGAAGAGTAGTGACTCAGTATTTTGGGATACTTTGAAGTAATAGTCCTCAATAGGAGTAGCTGTTTGGGATTTACCTGTGCTCTGGGATTCATGTGCCACTCCTTTTTTTCAGAATTTGAGTGACATTCTTTCTGGGCTACTCTAAAACTGCAGGTTTGAAATGGAGGATTTTGTTGTTGAGAGGAGTTTGGTAAATTTTAATGATAAGTAGTTATTACCATGCTGAGGTATAATTACCATGACAAATTGCATATGCTGTCAAGCTGTACCAACCTAATGAAGTTTACTTTTGGCTGATATGACAATTTCAGCAGAAAACAAATTGAAACATTGAAAGTTCAGAGTTTTGTGTTCTGCATTTTTGAATACTTTGGTTGTTGCTCAGTTTCAAAGAGACACTTCAGTACAACCATGTATGTGAATATCAGAAGGTTTTACATAGGCTTTAGACTTCAAGTCTAAATGCTCAGCCAAAACACAGGATGGTACTTGAACAGGCCTAAGAGACTACAACTGGTGTGAGAGAGTACTGAAGAGTGAAATTTAAATCTAATAGAACATACTGTACTTTGACATAGCAATAATGTGGCAAATTGTCTGGTTGATGTCATTCAGATCACTAATTAGTTCTTGGTTACTGAAACCCAAGAGAAAATTAGGTGCCATTTTATTTTCTCAGTATTTGGTAAGGTAATTTTAATTTCTCTCCACTTGGATAACATCCTTGAGCAGCTATTAGATATTTTAGTGCTGTTAATGGTTTTACAAGTCGCATTTCCACCACTTTCTAATAATGTTTTGATTACAGAGGGGTTTGGCAGACTTCCCCATGTTACTCCCTCAACTTTAAGGATTTGATACACTATTGGCATTTTTAATTTCAAATATTTGGAGATTAAACATTCTTAAGCTGTGCTTGATATAAAAAGGAAGAAAAAGCTTAACTTACTTGTTTTTCTTGTATTTCTTCTGTAAAGAAATGTAAAGGATACTATTGCACAGTATAAGCAGTTTTTAATCCACATTTTAAATATGTTCCTGCCTGCTGTTTTTTTTAATAGATTTTACAACTAAAGATAACATCAAATTAAAAAATGGAGCAAAGCAAGGATATTTGAAAGTTCTAGATTTGGTCTAATCTTGAAGATGACTTTTTTTTGGAAGGTCCACCAATTAAGCAAATACAGAGCTGCTGATTCTGATCTCATTTTAGATGAATCCCTTGTAGGGACAAGGAAATACTGCTTTTGTCAAAAGGGGCCTAAATTAATTGTAGGACCTGTAGCTTTGGAATAAGAATGAAAAGTGATTTTTTTTTTTCCTTTTTAACTTTGGACTAATTTTCATATTAGTACCTATGTGGTTTCAGTGTGAGACTTTATTAGTGAATAGAATCTTATGATATTAGTAGAAGCTACAGGAGATGCCTTTGAAAATATTAGGAAATTTCTATTTATTAAGATGACAAAGTCAGTGGGGTTCACTTAAACATTGCTTTGCAACTAATTTTGCCCTCCTCCAGAGGGATGTTTCTGGCAAACAAGTGTCCCACGTTCCCACATTCCTCCCACTCCCTTTTCTAGCACTTCGGGTGCTTCCTACCTCTCAAGAGGTGGTAGATAACTGGAGCTAAAGCTTTCATGTCCTTCATTTACACCTCTTGATGGGATGGCTTCCTGAGTAGCATAGGGAATGACCATTCTGTGTCCAGGGGCACTCTTGCATCCCATATGTTTGTGGTATTTCTTGGAGCAAGATTCAGCTATTAACAGAAGGAAAGGGTTGAAACTACCTGTTGGTTAGCAGGTTTTTTTTAAGTTGTATTTTGGGGGTTGGTTGGTTGGTTGGTTTGGAGTTTTTTGTTTGGTTAGTTTTAGGTTGGCTTGGTTTTGTTTTGTTTTTTTAAAGCATTGTGGCCTGAAGTGAGAGGAAGGATCTAGTGTTACATATGAAAGCTCAGACACTTTGAAAGCAAGAGATGGAGGACAGTTAAGCAATCTTGTATGTCTGTTTGTTTGTGTAGAAGCTTTTTAACTAAAAGTAATTTTATTGGAAATGTCAAACTTGTTCCCACAAAAATTTAAAGTTTTGACATTCATTTCTTTGTTTGATTTTGAGTCAAGACTCATCTTCTGATTGAAACACTCTGTGGTACTGTGGAAATCACTAGACCTCTGTTTCAGAATATATCTGCTGGGGTATCCTGGCCTCTAAGGGAGAGAGAGACCAGGAGGCACTGTAGTAAGTGATCATTAGTAGACCAGCTCAGGTGAACATCAATCTAAGTGAAACTGTCAAAATGCAGCTTGAGAAGCAGTAGAACATTTCTGTTTAGAAACATCCAAGTATTTTTCTTTTCTTGGGTACAAATGTTGAAATGTCTTGGCATTTCTGAAGTTTTTTCTTTCAAGAACTTTTGATTTCAAAATTTGCCTTTATGAAAAAAGAGGAAAAATGGTACTATCACTTTAAGGAAGATGATTCATCAAACATGCCAGAAAGCTCCTCTTTACTGAGATCTGTTTTTTGGGGTTTTTTTCCAGGTATGCACAAGCAGTACTTTATCTAAATTAACTCAAGATTAGTGTATGAACAGAGTACCTTTCTCTTTTAGGAGTAGTGGTAGCACTGTTTATAATGGTAATAGGGAGGGGTTTTGGATCATCTTGCACTAATGGTGAGATCCCCATGTTTCAACTAGTTCTACCTTACTTGGGTTTTACTATTATAGCAGAATAAGGTGTTGTGTTTCTGTTTTAATTGTTCTCCCTAACGCTAATAACTTAATGAAAGGCTGTTTGGTTTTTGTTTAGGAAAAACAAATAATGTCTGAATAGATGCATAGTCTTTCTGTCTGGGCTCTTATTGTACTAATTGAAATGAACACTATATTTATTTATTTTTAATAGGACAGTGATGGGGACAAGAGTGACGATAACTTGGTTGTAGATGTATCCAATGAGGTAACTTTTTTCATTTTTGTAGTCTTGACGTTTGCCCAAAGGTGAAAGGAAAAGAACATTTAGTTGTTAGAAGAAAAATAATCGTCTCTGTGGATATGTTAAAATATTCACAACTTCTCCTTTTTATTTATCCTGTGTCTTCCTCTGAGCTTTATCTGGGTGCCTTTTCAGTTTTTCCTTCTGCTGCTTTGTCCAAGTCTGTTCTCTCCACTGTTAACATTCTGACGCTTCACAGCTGCTCTGTAGTGTAGAGGGTTGTGGTTGAAGTACATGTGGAAGGCTGAGGTTTTCAAACTACTGTCTTCAACTGAAAAAGGAAGACATTATCTAATGTATTTCGTAGTAGGATTGTTATTTTTTAAATTGCCTTAAAAATTGCTTGTATTTTAATCTCCTATGCTAAAGATAATTTCCAGAAATGGTTTTTTTTTTTAGAATTGAGTTAGTTTACGAGATTTTCCAGAGATTCTAGACGCCTTTTTTCCTACAGGGTTGAGATTTGGTAATGGCATCAAGGTAAAGGGATGGGTGCTCCCCTTTCTTCATCTTTTATTTCATATAACACACAGATTTAGGAAGCCTGAATGTGGTAGTGAGGTTCTTCAGGTCTGTGAAAAGCACAGGGAGAAAAGCTGGTAGGGAAGTGCCCTCAGCAGCTGGAGGTGCCCAAACGATATCAGGCAAGTAGAAAAGTGGGTGTCCAACTAGTGATTTTAGTAATCCTTTCAGAAGGTCGGCTTACAATGAAACTGCTTATCAGTCAGTAGACTTACTGCCTTTTTTTGAGGTATGATTTCTCCCTGGTGCTATTCTTATGAGCCAGTGGAGCGTGGAGAACCTGAAGTGCTCTGATAGCATTGTAACTCATGGGGCTTGCTATTTAAAGTTAAAGTAAATGCAGAGAGTGCCTCTGAAATAGAGAAAAATAATCACCTGAGAGGAGATTTCAGTTTTCCTGTAGATTTAAGTGGCAAAGCAATCGCAGATGGTGTTTAGCAAAAATGTGACAGCTATTATGGCATATAAAGATCTCTGTATTGGCCATTCCACTTAAGAGTTGGACTTGATGATCCTTGTGGGTCTCTTCCAACTCAAAATACTCTGTGAAATCTGTGGGTGCATGGGTCTGTCTCTTCTGAAGGCAGAGATGAGCAAGGTCTTTATCACCTAAAAGAGGTCATTGAAATTTTTATTTCGACTAGCATAGAGCATGGAGAATGTACTTGATAAAAACAATGTCAAGTTACTCAGTTTCTGTTGGTGTTCCTTGCTCTTACCACATTTTCTGTACTAGCTTAATTTGTACTTAGGTATGCTTTGCAAGCTCTGTGCTTGAAAACAATTTATGTATACACTACTCGTAGTGTAAAATAAAAACAGATTGCTTATTATATGACTTTACTTACTTCTCTAGGCTGATGAAGAGATTTCAGCTTTTTTTCTGCAATGATAACAAAACGTCTTGTCATTTGCACTTACTGCTTAAATTCTACTAGTTTGGGGTTTTTTTTCCCCTTAGACTCCTTAGTGGTGTGTGTGTACCAGTTTATGACATGGTTCTATGCTGTTCTTCCCTTGCCTTTGTTTTAGGATCCTTCTTCCCCAAGAGCAAGTCCCACTCATTCACCACGTGAAAATGGTATAGATAAAACCCGCCTACTGAAGAAGGATGCCTCCAGCAGTCCAGCATCTACAGCCTCTTCAGGAAGTTCCACTTCCCTCAAATCCAAAGAAATGGGTCTGGTAGGTAGGAGTCTGTGTGCAGATAGTCTTCTTTCTTGTAAAATCTCTCTACTCTTCTGCAACTACTTGTGGCACAAATTACCTGGAATTAAATATTCAAGGCTGAAATTGGCTACTGTTTTTCCAGATCTTTAAAGTATTACTGAACTTTCCTCCTGGGTAGGATTTTCTGCCTTGTTTTGATTTCTTATATTTCCTACTTTTCTGTCAAACGAGTTGCAGATTTATTACAAGGAACAACAGTTGCTTAAGCATTGGTTTGGGTTTTTTGGGGAGCAATAACCTATGGTTTAACATAGTCATATAGTATATAGTCATAAGAAGTTCTTCAGGCTTTTGTTAAACACTTCTAAATAAGTTGTTATTCCACGGAGACTTTTTCTTGTAGTATCACTAATAATTAGATCTGATTCTCTGTAATTTTTGCGTCATGTTTTTCTGATACTGTCAACTATGGTGTTACTTTGGTTTTGTAGTTAGATTTTCTGTGTCCAATAATAATTGAGATATTAATGATTTCAAACTAAAATAGTTTGGTCATGCATACTGAATTTTCCTGAAGAAAAAAATGGGCTCAGGCATTACTTTTTTTATGTCAGTAGAAGAGGAAAAATAACTTTCTACGTTTCTTATTTCAATTTTGGCAGCAATCAAAAAGGTCAGCATTTCTCTCTCACAAGTTAATGTTGTCAGCATTGTGTAGATTTATGAAAATTGGCTGAGGGACTAGGTAGTTGCTGCCCAGCATCCCAGCTGCTGTTGTGATTAATTGTATAATATGGCCTGGATTAAAAATAATACTCATTTAATTTGTTTAATGATACCAGCATGAAAAAGCCAGCACGCCTGTTCTGAAATCCAGCACACCAACTCCTCGAGGTGATGTGCCAACCCCAGGCACTAGTGCAACTCCAGGACTTCGTCCAGGCCTTGGCAAACCTCCAACAATGGACCCTCTGGTTAACCAAGCTGGTAAATGCATTACCTCATGTGTTTTTATTGGTTCCAAAATTAATCTTTTTTTTACACATGTGACTGTTAACTAAATATATAGCTTTGTTCTTGATATCGAGAGACAGCTTGATGAGAAGCAGATGTTTGGATTATCAGGAGTTTGAATATCTTTCTGTCTCTTAGTCTTCTTTGCTTACTTTTGTCTTTATCTTTTTTTTTTTTTT
>VXBS01010385.1:236866-254138 GCA_013400255.1 Sitta europaea
TGCAAATAATCCAGAGACTGAATGCAATATAAAAAGACTCCTCAGAAGTTTCTGGTACTTATTCTGCATGCAATCTCTTCTACAGTCTTTGTCTGAGTCTACTAATATTTGCTGCAGTGCACAGCTTGACAAATGCTGGGGGAAGTTTACTTTTGCTATTCAGGCTGGTACACACAGTTGCTTCAGACATGAGCTGTGTAAACCATGTCTGTCAGCTTTACTGCTTAATTTGGCAAAGAAGAGATTAATGTAAACAGGGGAATATTACAGAAATGGAAATAGGTAATGCTGGAAGAGATTGCTAGAAGTAATCAGCAAGCTGAGACTTCAGTAGATCTTATTTACACTGAAAAGAGCTGGTGGTACAGCTGACAGATTATGGAAATGTTTCTTGACAGTGTGTGAGAGGGGAAAGTGAGGTGTTTTAGGGGAGAAAAAAAAGGGTTTCTTTGCTATATGAAGGAATACATAAATAAACCCACTTAATTTCATTATTCTATAGCTGCAGGTTTGCGGACACCGTTGGCAGTCCCAGGACCCTACCCTGCTCCATTTGGAATGGTACCTCATGCTGGCATGAATGGAGAGTTAACCAGCCCAGGGGCAGCCTATGCCAGTCTGCACAATATGTCGCCCCAGATGAGTGCTGCTGCTGCTGCAGCTGCTGTGGTTGCCTATGGAAGATCTCCTATGGTAGGCCATACGTTGCATGCAATCTCAGTCCTGTGAGTTGTGGTTCACTGAGAAAAGCTAAGTGCTTCATTTAGCACTGCAGAATTCCCAAATCATAAGAGTGCCAGAGGCATGACAGCTTCACTGCGTGCTTCACTGAATGCTTCACTTTGCTGTGTGGCTGAAGAAACAAATTTGCACCTCGGAAACAAAGAATCTCAGTGTATTAATGTATGTTTTCTTTTTGTCCTTCATCTTCATCGGGGCTTTAACTGATGAATAAATGCCAGAAAATTATTTTGTGCTGGTGTAAATGAAAAAGTAATTTCAATAGACACGAATATTTCACTGTAGGTGTGACATCTGCTTTTTTCTTGCTGAACCACATTTGTGTTCCATATACACATAACAAATTTATCTTGAGACGTGTAAAAGCCTTTTTATCTGGGTCTCTGTTCCTATATTTTGTTGGGTTTTTTTTGTGGAAATCAACCTAAGAAGTTGGAGCTCTGAGGTCAGGTGTATAAGGAATAGTTTCTGTTGTAGGTGTAGTAAGTGAATGGAACCTCGTAGCTGTAGTGGCCGTCACACAGAATAACCTAGGGGCCTGAGTCTGCAAACATGAGCTTGATGGCAGCTATCTGCATAGACAAACTTAGCTACTTGTAAATTTGTAAACTTGAATTTATGATTGTCAGCTTCTCATTATCGTTTGTGTGACCGCTTCTTTCCAACTGGTAAACAGGGCTTTTTTGTAAAAATGTGCAAATTCTACATAGCCTACATTTTCCTTTTAAAAAACAAAGTTTATTCTAGTATAATATTCAGAAGAAAAACTAAGTCTTTTTGGTCTAAAGTTTCTGCTTGGATTATTTGATAAACATACTTAAGATATAAAAATTCAGTGGAATTGCAGTATATATAGAGAATGTCGTGTTCTTTAAGTTGTGGACAGGCTTGTTTGCATTCCAAAATGTGTCTCTGTGAGAGATCTCTCAGCTGCTGTGCCCACACAGAATGCTGTGGAGGCAGTGGAGATCCTAACTAGGGCCCAGAACTGCTTTCCAGCACCACACTGTGCTAGCCTGACTATGTGCTAGCTCTCTCAGGAGTAAAGAGCACTGGCATGGCTTGGTGCTGACATGGACTCTAATTCCAGGGATGACACAGGACTCTCCCTTCTAACCCGGACTGCTGGGTTATGCATTTCCCCCCCCAGTGGAGGGATACTATGATACTGTGATAAAATACACTGTGGCTAAAAGCCACCTTTTGGTTAAATGCATAATATTTTGGGAGTGGAGAAAAGAGACTTGCTGAGAAATGAATGAGAAATTCCAGGTGTGAGATTAATTCACTTTTTGTTATCAGGTTGGGTTTGATCCTCCTCCTCACATGAGAGTACCTGGAATCCCTCCAAATCTAGCAGGGATTCCTGGGGGAAAACCGTAAGTAACTTTTAACATTTTGGTAACATCTGCAGTATTTAGAAGGGTTGTTGTCAGTGAACAGCGATTTTAAAGGGGATGGTGTCTGGTTGTTTTTAAGAGGGTGTTTTAGACTTCTCCATGCAAAACCTGAAACATAAAACTTCTCAAATGGTGGTTGTCATATCCCAAAACAGGTGTGTGTATATACCTATTCCCAAGGGAAAGTTGTTGAAGGTATACTTTAAGGGGTTTTTTATTTCCTTCTTTCTGGGGGGATGCAAACTAAATGGTAAATAGTGGTAAAATGTTAGATAAAAATACACTGAAACTAAAATTTGCACTACACTGAGGATAAATGTGTACTGCAAACTTGCAGACTGTGTGTCTGGCACTTGTTTTATCAGGCATGGCAGTCTGCAACTGATGACAGTGGGTATCTGGAGCAGTTACTTTAGCAACAGATTACACACCCTGCATAATGGAGCAAGCTATTTAGAACTTTTGTGTGAGTGCAGCTGGAGAGCAAAAGGATGATGAAGCAGTTGTGGAGCAGGTGGTGCATAGATGTAGAAGAGTTTCCACAATAAGTTCTTTTTATTTAAAAGTTTTGGTTATTGGTGAAGCAGTTATTAAAAAAATGCATCTGTGATGCTGTGACTTACTGATGTTTCAATAAAATAAATTCAGCAGCATACACAAAATGTTTCAGTAATTTGGCTTTGGTAGACCACTGACCCTGAATTTAACCAGTGCAGTAGACTCATGAGCATGTTTCACCCCTGAAAATATGCAATTAATGTTTAGGCATTTCTGGACAAGTAGTCTTTGCGGGTACTAACAGAGCAAATTTAACCCAGCTGTTTTTGTGGAGAGAATGAGAAGAGAGAACTCTAACAGTTTTTTCAACACTGTTAGAACCTATTCTTTGCTCACACTTGTCAGTCAGTTCTGACTTCTCCTTTAATAGGAACTTGCAATTAGAGTAGTTTTTGTCTACCTAGGTACTTACATAATTTAGAAACTTATTTAACACGTTCACTTTCTGTGCAGGATGGTCATGTTATATAATGTCTATTTACCAATCTAAGTTTCAATTTTCCTTTTGCAGTTTCAGGAAGCATTTAGAAACTACTGCTTTTAGGAAGCTGGGTTGTCAGAGAGGCTCATGTAATTTCTGTTTGCTTTGATTTTGGACTCCTCTTAATAACTGGTGATACCTTGTAATGTCAGTTTTGCAAACATCCTTGAAAGGGTACCAGATTACAGGCAAAAAAATTTTCTTCTGATCTTTTCCTATAACAATAGGACAGTAGCAGACCTAGGACTGGGAATGTGACTGTGTTTTTGTGGTTATCCACCATGCTTGTGGGAACAGGCTTAGCTATCTGTTGACAGTGTGATTCAACCAGTGTTAAGTCTTAGTTGTACTTAAAGTTGGTGGTGTGTTGACAAGATTAGTGAAGTGAGGGCTCAATGAGTTGGTGTTGTGTATCAAATATGGTGTATTTAAAATTAGTGCAGTAAGGATCAGACTTTGTACTCCAAACTCTGACACGTTTTTGCTGACTTTCACAGAATTTGGAGTACTTAAATAAAATGCTTTTGAAAATTACATAATTGAGTGGCTCTAAGTTTTTACTTCTAAATAAGTGTATTCATAAGCTTTCAATAACATATTTCATTATTAATGCCTTGCAATATTTAATATTGTAATCTAGCAAAACCTATTTTTGTTCAGAAACTTTGTTCACAGAAATTTTCTGTGGCTGAGTTCTAGTTGTTGCATTATTCAAGACAAAAGGACAGCATATGTATACTGTTCTACTTTGTATCATGCTAATTTAGCTAAATTACTGTTGGGGGAGAAACTGTGGAGGTTGCTTGGGTTTTTTAATGTTCTTACCACTTTATTCACACTGCTTCATATAGTTCCTACTTTGTTGCATACTTCCAAGTCTCCACCTCATTTAATGTGTTCTGCAGTGTTTGAGGGTTTTTTGTGGCCATGTTACTTGTACATTTCTTCTAAAACTACTTCTTGCTTATCTTAGTGAAGCAAGCCTAAAATTCTATGAACTCATGAAATTGTATTTCTATTGACATCTATAAAACAATCTCATGTTTTATTTTTTTTTCATGTTTTATAAAACAGTATCAATCTTGTTTGGCTAGATGTTGTCTACTACCTGCAGCATTTACAAGTATCTCACTTACTTTAGGTTTTACTCCTGTGTTTTCTGTATAGATAAAATCATGTAAATTGGTGGAGTACGCCTTGTTTATTTTCAAAGTCAGCCTTTTTCTTGAGTGCAGATATGGTGACACAATGAATTTGTTTTATTAGATATGAAGTTTTAGTGAGTCTTGTCGGAAGTGGTACTGAGAATTTTCGATTTGAGCTATCGAATCCCCACTCATATGTATATGCTTTAGGCTGCACATTTTTTATCAATGGTTACACATATACTGTTTTCATCCAAAAGAAAATTATGTTCCCTTCTTTCTAAAGGACAGACACTTCTGATAATACCTAGGGTTTTTTAACCCTTATATGTTCTGAGATCGTTAATGAACTGCTTGTTGGAAAACTGCGTAGCCTGTTAAAAACCCATTTGGGCATGAACATGTGGTGTTTGACTCCTGAGCTCTTTTGTTTTGATGCATTTAAATATGCCCTGGACTGTAAGTTTTGGTGTGTGGCTTTAATAATTTTTTTTTGTTTTTTTGCTTTGTATAGTCTTTCTAACAAGTGCTTAGCTTTTATGATTCTATAGCTGCTAAATCAATGTTCTTATGGGTTTCTAGTTTATGTGAGCCATGCCTTCAAATTGTGGACTAAATACAGAGTTTCAAGATTGGTGGTAAGATTTATGTCCACAGTACTGATTCCCTGGTGTCTAAAATTCTGAATTATTGGTAGTATTGAGGACAAATATATTTCTCAGCATGCTTTCCTAGTCAGTGAAAAGAGCTGAAAATACATGTTTCTCATTTTAGTAGGAAAGGGAAACTTTAGGTGGTAAATGTTAAATCTTTCTCCTACTTATAAGCTGACTTTTCATTGTGTTTTTGGAGAGATGTACTATATTCTTCTGGAATTGCTTGATTTCAGTTCAGTTCTCTTCTTCAGATCTTCATATTTTTACAGTGAATGTACAATGAGAGACATTGTAAAGAAAGGCTAATTTAATTCTACTATAGGAGATTAAGGGTTGCGTGCATCCTTGCTGTTTAAATAGAATTATTTGGTGACGTGTATGAAGATGAAAATTTAGTGATTTCTGTACGAATACCTTTATCCTTATTTACTGGTATTTCGTTCTTTATGATGAAACAACACAGACAGATATTCACTGATTCTTGTGATAACTACAATAAAAAATGAGCTGGAGTGCAAAGAAAAGCTGGAAGCAAAATGCAGTCATGAATGGAAGGAACTTTTTGCTTTTGTGTTTTGCTGTTGGAGGTATTGTTGTGCTAGTTAAGTCCGCTTGAATTGAAGGGATGAAGTAGAAGTTTTTGAGGATTTTTTATTTTTAAGGAATGGTACTTTAGTAGGCAGGAATTGTGTGCATTTGTACATCAATCTAAATACTTAAGAGTATCTGACAGGTAGTTTAGTTAATTTGCTATATTCTTGGGTAGCAAATTAATTATCCTGAACTCTCCTCAGCATGTCCAGATGATGCTTGCTGTATACCTATTTGGAAATTGGAGAGTTAAGCTGAGAAACTGGTTTATATTAGTATCACTTAACCATGTTTCTGTGCATAGGAACTCTGCAGGTTCTCAGTACAGCTTTGACGCACGTGAGAGAAGTCTCTCGATGCAGTAATTCAGAAGACTATTTCCATTATTCAGAAATAAGTGACAGTATACTATTTCTCAGAACTCTTCTAGGTAAAAGGCACAGAAGTTTGTCTTGTAATTGTAATAATATTCAGTTAATTAAAAATGTATATTTATGTATTGCATAGCTTATTTTATATTAAATTTTAATTTCATTTTTATAAGATAATTTTCTTAGTTTGTTGTTAGCCCAACACGTTAGAACTCTCCTTTGACCAAAGAGGGGTAATCATGGAATCCATAATAGGATAACCATCTTTCATATAGACAGAATGCTCTGAGACAGAAAACTGTGCTAGTCATGAGACTAAACAGCAGTTTCTGGCATAAATGGTCAGTTCTAAAAGAAAAATGGGTGGTCAATTTGCGCCCATTAATAAATCCTGAGCTTTGGGGAAATCAAGATTTTACCAGATTTTCTAGCGGTTGACTCTTTTGAGGTTAGATGATGAAAATTCTTGTCATTTTTGAGAATTAAGGCCTGTGAGTATGTCTAGTGCATTAAAAATTGAGTCTTTGGTAGGTGTAGAACTGTAAGTACAGTCCTTCCCAGAAGCAGCAGGATCTCTGTCATGGTGACTTGATGAAGAGGAAGCCAACCAAGGACTGCAGCAATGGAGCTGCAGATAGTCATTTGCACTGCTGTCTTCAGTACTGTGTTCTTCTGGAGACAGACACTTTCCTTATCCAGGGAGCATCAGGAGTGTCAGTCAAAACAATGCAAGCCTTCACAAGGTTTAAAGAGGTATCGTGTAACAAAAGTTGTACCATAATACCTAGCAGATACAAGTCACTAGACTACCATACCGTAAGTATGCTGGCAGTGCTTGACATATCTTCAAGCAAACAGGAATATTTAGTGTTTTACTTGCTTGTCTTGGCAGAGGCATTTGGCAAAGTTTAGCCTTTTCTTTCTGCAGTGGATTGCAGATAACTTGCACTATAGAAAATTCTGTCTTGGCTTGTAAGAAACTATTGCTGGTCTGTTTGTTAGGCCATCAAACTCACTCATCCTGCGTTCTGATCAACCAGTCTTAGAAGCAAATGCTAAAAAAGAGTAACTGCTTCTATGATTAGCATAGACCCACTTTAGACACAGACAGACTAGTAAAATTCTACATAATTAAAAAATACGCTGCGTAGGCCTCTGATGTTTCAAAGCATAAGAGTCATTACAATTCTACAGTAAACAGGAAGTGCTTGAAAAATGTTTCTGTTATCTTCCTCATACCCCATTTCAGAAAGAACTGAAGAGCTCTGTGTATGCACCTAAGCATTTCAAAGCACTAATTATCTAGGTATTTTGAATGGAATGGAACATTTAAGCTGTAACCTTCAAATAAAAAAAAGTTATGGACAAGTAGATTATTCATCTGGGACATGCTGGAAAAAATTGCCTAATACGTGCCTAATTGTTTTGCTTCAGTCCATGATAAAAGCAAGGGCGGACTGAAACTTCAAAGTTGTACAGTCCTGTGTACTCTTACTGCTAACAAATACTCTGCAACTGACTTTGATCTGGAGCCCAGGATGATGTGAAGGTTTTCAGTGTCTTAAATGCTATAACTTTTTTGTTGGATTCTGTAGATGAACCTGAGCAGTTCAGCCTAAAGCAGTCTTGTTGCCACTGCTGTTCTGCTTCCTTTCCCATCCTATTTCTGATCTGTTTAGTGAATAGTTACTTTGGGACAATCTTGTCTCTATTCTTCTTCACAGAAAGGAATGGGTTTCTAGTTAAGCCTTTATCATTACTGTAATTCTTCATACAAAAAGCCAGAAAGGGTCCCATGGGACACTTGATGTACTGTGTGCCTTGTGAACATGTAAAGGAGGGAACATTGCACTCCCTTTCTTACCTTCCATTTCCCATTCTTGTTTTCTGTGACAAAAATGATGTCATCTTTTGCACTTGCTCATCCTCTATTTCTGTTTTCTCTCTGAGCAAGCTTTCTGCTTATACGTCTAACCATGAAATGTGAATGAGTATAGTAATTGTATACATATGCATTAGTAATTTCTCCTCTGTTTAAAAGCAGCTGCTGTTAAACAGTTTTTACCCTTCACTTAAGGAAAAAACTGTGATATTGCATGGTTTGACTGTTTCCAGTCTTACTTTCTGTATGAAAGAGCTGTAGAGTTCTTTCATCTCTCCTCATGATTTTTCAAAGTACTATGCCCAGGAGCAGAGCAGGTTCAGTTGCTTTGTGATGTCTGTTCCAGAACATCTTTCTTGTTCCTTCATTTCAAACTTTGTGATACTTGGGAACACATAACAAAGTATCTTGAAAATACAAGCTCATTATTCAGAACAGAAAATTTAATAGAAATATCTATTGTTGGGTTCTTGGAAGATGAATGTGATTCTAATAGTGAGCTACAGTGATTGAAGATTTCTGAGAAAGAAAGTAGATTTGGAAAAGAAAGGGATATTCTAAAAACAAAAGAAAATATTAGAGAAAGAAATGTTTCAGTAAGGAGATGGCAGCTCATTAGTGAAAAAAAGAGAATACTCATCTCTCACCATTTTTTTATCCTCTTTGGCCTTTTGACAGGTGCTGTTGGTGCAACTACAGCATCAAAAGCATGAGTTATGCATGCACTTACAACGGAAATAACAGAAAAGGACATCACTAGTATAGAAAAAACCCAACCTTTTACAGTAGTATTTTCACTATTAGTTAAGATAAGCAAACACACCCCCCCTTGCACCTGAAACCTTTATTAGTTGGTGTTTGTGCCCTTGTCCTTGAGTAGAGCTGACTTTAGACTTTTCAGTCACCATGAAAAAATAATTTAATGTACTTTTCCTGCGGAGTGTTTTTATTCAGTGCTGGAATGTCACTTCCTCAACCCTCGGTTTCCATAAACTTGAAATCATGCAATGATTACAAATAAAAATATATCTAAAGTGCCAAAAGTACCTGAAATACTGAGCCTCTCAGGTTTTTCAATGTAGTTATTCAAGAAAACATAATTATGACAAGATGATACCAACTTTTTGATGAAATCTGTGTGCAACCACTCTGTTTCTATTTTCTGATTAAAGCACTACTTCCCAGCTAGAAAAGGGGGGTATATGAGCACAGAGAGTGGTGATGTTAAAGATGAGGTGAAGGAATCAAGTGAAACTTTGGCTTGTGGTAGTGCAAGGCAACAGGTGCAAGCCTAATGGAAGAGCCTGGTGAGGGACTGCTGCTGTAGGACGTGTGGTGATGAGGCTTGGAACTGCTAGCTAGAAACCAGGGGCTGTGAGGTCTTTTATTATATAAGTGACTGAGTGATAACAGCCATGACCTTGGTCTGTAGAGTTAAGGGTGGAATTTAACCTGCTTCCTCATTACACAAATACTTCAGCTAAGACAAGCCAAAAATTTCTGTTGTAAATCCTCCTCTCCTTCTGGGGTTTCATTTACCTATATTACTTGGCCCTGTAGCTGTGATTTTCGTGAGATGATTGGCAAAGAACTAAAATTTAAAATATAGCCTTTTTCTTGCACCGTAGTTCTGTAATAATTGATTTTTAAAATTGTTTTGTTTTTTCTCTTTCCTGTCCCCTCAGAGCCTACTCCTTTCATGTAAGTGCAGATGGACAGATGCAGCCAGTCCCTTTCCCTCCCGATGCCCTTATTGGTCCAGGAATCCCTCGCCATGCCCGCCAGATCAACACCCTGAACCACGGGGAAGTTGTGTGTGCAGTTACCATCAGCAACCCTACGAGACACGTGTACACGGGTGGGAAGGGGTGTGTCAAGGTCTGGGACATCAGCCAGCCTGGCAACAAGAGCCCTGTCTCTCAGCTGGATTGCCTGGTAGGTGAACAGGAATTGATGCACAAGGGTAGCTTCTCCTTAGAGACTCAAAAAAGAAAAAAAAAAAGTAGCTGTACTTGTTTGGGTTTTGTTCATATTAGAAGGAAATAGCAGGCAGATCTGTTTCCTGGTGTCCTTTTTTTTCATACATAATGGCATTACAGAGAATAGTGCTGGTTTGTTTAGTGATAATTATCACTAAGGGTCATATAACAGATTAGAGCAGATTTCTGATTGGAATGTGTACATCATGTTTTGAATAAAACATGATTTTTTCCCCCCTTTCTAGTTATACTGATGACTTTTGTGCATAAGCTTTAAAAGGAAGGTAGATTATCTTATGCAGGGCTGCAGAAAACCTTTCTAGGTCTTTCACTCACACAAGGAGTGAAAGCCTCATTTTTGTAAGATGACAGCAGCCACGCACTGAAATAATGTGACACGGTACCAAAGGTTACTTTAAGTTTTGCTATGATTTTTGTTCATGAGCCACTATTATTTTCACATGTGCAAAAAGTACTGTGTGCAATAGTATAGGTAGCTGAAAAGCTGACTCAAAAAAGGTAATGACTCAATGAGAGATGTGTCTCACTAGAAGCAGCATAGAGGTTCGTGCGCTGTTATCTGAGAAAACTTAATGTTGTCAAGTACAGTGATATGTATTGTAAATGAAAATTCCAGCTTCAGTGTAGATCCAAATAAATATAGTGGGGGTTTTGGGGTTTTTTAACCTTCATCTTTTCTTTACTCTCGTTTCCTAATTGCCTAGTAGTAATAGTGAATTTGAATAGGTATTCTGTTCTGTGGCAGGTATCTGGATGCAGAGCTTTCATTTTAGTTATGGAGCAGTAATGACTGATTAAGTCAACATTTTCACTTCTCTACTTACTGCTCCTTTGCTGCAAATTAAAAAAAAAAGAAAAATCATAGTAGGAATACTGTTAAATAGTTCTTGCAGTGTTTTTTTCTATGGCTTGAGTTACAGATCTTAATCATCAATTTTGTAAAAAACTGTTGCCAGTCAAGCAAGGTCATAGTAAGGAAAAGTAGAAATGTCTTCTGTCACTAACTCCCCCAAAGTACCTGTCAAATCAACAATAGTATCAGAAATGGGAGACCAATATGTACAATAAGAATCATGTTGAACAACAAAGGACCAACATAAATACAGGACCAAAACAGGAATCCTTAATATTTCAAATTTAATACTGTGAATGCAAAATAGTATCTGAATGAAAAATTCAAAAATATGAAGGGCATAAGACTGGAATGACATTTTCATATAGGGCTGTTAAATGCCAAATGAAAGGTCATTTGCTTTAATATTTCTATTGTTGGGTGACCTTCACTGATGTACATTTGCAGAAAAGCAAGCTTATGTTGGCTCTGTTTTTGTGTAATGAGATAGAAAACTTGCTATTCGTCACATTTGAAACGGAGTAGACTGTGGCAACAGGAGTCTGCAGTTTTAATTTCTGCAGCTGCAGTTTCTAATTAGCACTGAGAAGTAGGTGTTTCCACCCTTTTAGGATCTGTTGGTTCCTCTTCAGTGCTTTGGTAATGGAAACAAGTACTGAACTGTTTGAAACTTTGATGCAGTCAGAATTATATTAGTGGTCATTACTGGCAAGCACGTAACTGAGGTCATTTGTGTTGTACAGAACAGAGATAACTACATCCGCTCCTGTAAATTGCTACCCGATGGATGCACCCTCATAGTTGGTGGGGAAGCCAGCACGTTATCCATTTGGGACCTGGCAGCTCCAACTCCTCGGATAAAAGCAGAGCTGACATCCTCAGCACCTGCCTGCTATGCTCTGGCCATCAGCCCTGATTCTAAGGTGTGCTTTTCTTGCTGCAGTGATGGGAACATTGCAGTGTGGGATCTGCATAACCAGACACTGGTCAGGTGAGTCGTTGTTTACAGAAAATTTTAATATAAGTTACTCTTTGGAGAGCTCCACAAATATTTATCTCCCTGAATAAAGTTTATGACAGTAAAGTAAATAGTGTCTCCTATTCAAAGGAGTGGTTTACACCCAAGTTAGGCAGAAACTAGTTTTGGTAGTTTCAGGCTAGTCTTGGAAGATGTGCTTTCAGGGTTGGTCCATAACCTGCTGTAGTCAATGTAAAAGCTTCTGCAGGCCTCTCTTAGATGGGATTGGTCTGCAGGTTTCTACAAGCAGCATTCTTGCTGATTTGTTACTGATATGGACTGAATATGCCTTTTAGGGAATGCTTTGTTTCTTTTCCTTTGTCTAAGCATTGTTAGGTAAAAAAGAGTATTTTCAATTCTTATTTAGTGATGGTGAGTGGTAAAATTAGATCTACAAAAGTGATTGAAACAGTGGATCCTCTCAGTTCTTTAAGAAAGCACAGGGGCTTACTATAAATTTAAATAAATATTAAAAAAATTAGATAAATTTAGTTTATGCTTACCAAAGTAGTGGTAATATTTTGAGAACAGAGAGTCTAATTTGGGAAAGGCCATGATATGTTGAAAGTTCTGAACACAATAACTAAAGAATACACTTTGTCTGCTGTGTTTTCAGTTAAACTTCCTGTATATCCATAATTAGCTGAAAATTACATGCAGAGAGTTGTGCTAATGTGCATGCAAATTTTACTTTCTGTTGAACCCTTAGGTCAATAAATACAATTTTAGATGTGAAGTTTTCACTTTGTCACGTGCATGCTTAGAGTGTAAAGGTGCACTCTGCGACATCTATACACATCCATGAATGTCTTGCGTTTTAAGTGTTTGCTGTATGTGTTCCCACCACTTGCACACTGATCTTGCTGGTTGATAACACGTGGAATTTTGAGACCAGAGCTACTAAACAAAACATGTTGTGTGACCTTTTTGTTTCAGCTCTTGGTGAATCATATCCTTCATTTCCAAACTAGTTGTCTTTTCCCCACCTTTCACACTGAGGCATAGGACTTTGCTAAAGCTAATTGCTGATGAAAGATGCAGGAGCCTCAGAATCCTTTTGCCAAAGGATTAAGAAAAACTTGAGATGACCTTCTGGTTGCTGAAAGCTGAGAGTTGCTAATGAGAAGGTTATAAAACAAATGGCACCATTTTTCTAATCTCCTGCCACAGAGAATGCTACTTTGTGACTCAGCAATGCTTGTGTTTAACTATCTGGATCCCTTTCTATCCGTATATCTGCTTGTTATTTATCTTCTTGACTTACAGCCAAAGAAAAATACAGAAGCTGTTCTCTGAAATTGGAGATTTTATTCTCTGACCACTTTGATTTAATCCAAGTTATCCTTAGTGGTTTTAACTGTTGTTACTGTGCTTTAATATTCTCACAAGTGGGTTTGAGTTTTTGAGGGTTTTTGTTGTTTTGTTTTCTTTTTTCAAAACCTGATAGGAAATATTTGACTTTATTCAGCTAGCCATTGTGCAATTAATTCCTTTAGCACCTGGAAAATATTTTTGTAATACTGGTGTTTAATGCTCAGTGAGAGGGAGGGGCTGATTCTTGCTCATCATCGGACACAGAACAGATGACACATGTACAGAGTCCAAAACTAACACCACAACAGTGTTTACCTTGAGCTCTGGCAGGAAATCATTATTCAATCTGGTTTGTTTTATCAGGCAATTCCAGGGCCACACAGATGGAGCCAGCTGTATTGACATTTCTAATGATGGTACCAAGCTCTGGACAGGAGGTTTGGATAACACTGTCAGATCCTGGGACTTGAGAGAAGGGAGACAGCTACAACAGCATGACTTCACATCACAGGTGACTGGATATTCTTATAGGTTGTGGCAATGTGTGGGGTTGGAAGGAAACCCTTAGGATCAAAGGCAAGATTGAGCCCAGTAGAACTGGCAGATTGTTCCCTCTCTTCCTTTTGGCTGCTCGCAACACAATATTTTGAATCTTTCTTAAATGTGAAAGAAAGAAGAAAATGATAGCCTGACACCACTCTTTTCCTATTTTTTTAAGTTAATATGTAAAAACAGGTTATGTAGTTACTCGAATTTTGAACTGCAGTTCTGCTATTAAACTATGTGAGTTTGCCCTTCTCTCTCTCTCTGTCTGTCTCCCTCTCCCAAATTATTTTAACTGCAGAAAAAATTATCTATATGAAAAAATTAAAAGGTGTATATATGGTTTAATTTTCAGATATTTTCCCTTGGTTATTGTCCTACTGGTGAATGGTTAGCTGTGGGAATGGAGAGCAGCAATGTTGAAGTGCTACATGTAAATAAACCAGACAAGTATCAACTGCACCTTCATGAGAGCTGTGTATTGTCACTCAAGTTTGCTTACTGTGGTAAGTTGCCCTGAACATAGAACTGGAGGTCAGGGCTCTTAATTCATGTTTTGCTGATTAGTTACTTCATAGTCATTAGTTACTACATCTGTTTCTTAAATATCTCTGCTTTATGAATTCAAATGCACTTATCTACAAAAAACCATCTGTTTGTCTAGAGGCTGCTGTGAGGATTGATTCATGTGTAAAAAGCTATTTCTGTTTGAAGAGTTTAGGGATTTCCTAGTATGTAACACTGCAAACGCGCTGAGCATCCACAATAATTGTAAGCAAAAGTACTGTGCTGATTAGTAGTAAGACGTTTTATAAGAGTAATTAGTAAAGATATTTCATTTATGTGAATTGTAAACCCAAAATTTGTCAGATGTCTCTTTCATGTTTTTTAATCCTTCTTATATTCTAGGTAAATGGTTTGTGAGTACTGGTAAAGATAACCTTCTTAATGCATGGAGAACTCCTTATGGAGCCAGTATCTTCCAGGTGAGGATGATATTGCTTTTAATGAAAAAATAAAACATGTGGGTTCCATGAGTGGATTTAGATGTCTTTACATATGTGATCTACCTAAAATAAGATAATGAAATGAGGGTAAACAGACTTCTTTTTAATGATGTAATATATTTCTACTTTTCTTCTAGTCCAAAGAATCTTCATCAGTGCTTAGCTGTGACATCTCTGTGGATGATAAGTACATAGTCACTGGCTCTGGAGACAAAAAGGCTACAGTCTATGAAGTTATCTACTGAAAAATATGACGGGGATATTCTTTTAGAGGTTGAACTGGGCCAAAATTGTTTGTAGAAGTAGAAAGGTTTTGAATATTTGAAAGGAACAAAAATGTTGAGGTTCCAGACCTTGCCATGAAACTACTCCAATTTTTCAAAATAGAAGGCAACATCCAGCAACTAATTGGCTACGCGGACCAGATGGAACACAGGGGCAAGACGGACAAATGTAGCCTCGGTTTTTGACATAATTTTTAAGAGCCAAGTCTACTGAAGAATGTTGGAACCTTTTTATTTTTTTCTTTTCGTGACCTCATGCAAATTTTTCTCATTGCCTGAATATGGGGGATAAATACCTTTCTGTTCCTTGCAGTTCAAGTTGCATTCTGTCCTTTGTAGAGCAGTAGCGTCTCAGATGAACTTGTTTCCTGGTTTTGCATCTTGTGATATGTTTTTGTATTTTTGTTGAAGGTCAAACATTTGTATAAATTGTAAATATATTTAGTTTAATACAGTAAAGGCTTTAGTAGCAACAACCAGTCTTCCCCCTTGCCCACTCCCTGCTTGCCCTGCTTATTTAAAATTAAAAACCTTTTGGGGATACAAGTACCTTTTTAGAAGCAAAAGCAAACACTATGTATAGTTTGAAAATGGTGTCTTATTCTTTATAACTATTCTTAGATTCCTTTATCATACTTCATAGTAGTTGATTTGACATACTAGGGTATCAAGTCCAGTAGATATTGTCTTGTTCTACAGAAAACTTAAAGGCAGTTTTTTACTAATAATGTAAATATAAAAATTGAACATTTCATAAAGCTGTGCAGTTTAAGTTTATTCTGATGTCCCATGTATATGTTCTTTGGCAGATACAGTGATATGTGCCTGATCATAATTCATTTGGTCATTTCTCTAGAAGAGGAGGTGATTACCCTGTCCTTTTTCCCCCAGCTGAACAGAATTCATGTGAGACGCATTTCAACTAAGCACATCAGAGCCTTTATTCATTATATGAGGATGTCTTTGATTAGATAAGCTAGATAAGCTGTATCCTTCATGTTTTACAGAGAAGTGGTATTTAATGACCATTTCCTTTTTAGAGTCTTGTCTATACTCAGATACTCAGGTAAATTTAACTAAATTACCAAAAGTGTGAGTTTTACAGGGGATTGCTTAAAGGTGTTAAATACTTGCGGAGTTGCAAGTGAAGTGAATTAACCTAAACTAAGTTAAACTCGCTTCTTAATTTCTTGTGAGAGTATTGGCAAATGAATATTTTGATTTTTAACTAATCCACTCTACAGATTAATTAGAATTAATATTCCTGAGTGTCCCACGTTATGCAGCCCTGTAGGCTCTATGTATTCATGCTGAGCAATCTTTGAGTCCTTTCCATTATCACATCGCTGTGTGACATCTGTGAAGAGCCATGATAAGCAGCCAGTTACCAAAGCTATTCATCTTCAAATTTTCTTGGTACTCAAAGGAATGGATGAGTTCACTTCATTTAACTACTTTTTTCAGTCTAATGTGTTCTACTACTGTGTGCTAGACAACAAATTTTGCTGTTGCACTGGTGAAGAGCCATACATTTCCTACATTCTGTAATTTGGTTGGAATTTCTATTGCTAATGGAGAGTACAGATGAACAGAAGGGTATCCTTGAACAACTAATTTAGATTATACAAACTGACAGACAGAAGAAGAGCTGCTTTCTCATTTTGCTAGCATTTAACAATGGTCTATGTCCCTGCTCTTTCACAAACACATAGCTAGGAAGAAAAAAGCTTAACTGACAGATGCATTGATTGCATAAGCAATTTTTCGTCTGGGGGCAAAGTTTATCTAAGTTTCTAGTCTGAAGAGAGACACAGGGGCTTTTATTTCAATTTACATGACCATTCTACTGAAACCATTTTATAGCATCTAGAACTGTAACAGCCTTAACACATTAATATTGCATTTGGAATGTAAAATGTTATCCATTCAGGATAATCTGGTCTCCCAGACATTTAAAATTAGCATCTATCAGTATATGTATTCATATATGTCTTTGCTGATTGCTTAGTTGTTAATTTGTATCTGTGAAAATGACAGACCAGTTTAGATGCTGGTCATGTTGCTTTCAGACATTGTGGGGCAAAAAGCAGAATCATCAGACTTTTCAAAGAATTAATTATATTTGCTGCACTGAAATACTGGGAAGTGCTATGCCATTTTTAAAAGGAAAGGTTGTAAAGCAAAGATATTTATGAGATTACTTAATTTTTACACTTATTCATATTGAAATTTCTCTGAACACCTGGCTCTGGCAGTGATCATTGACTTTAGCAGCACAGGCAAATTTGCTGTAGTTAGGACCTTTTGGATTTTTGCCAAATTGCTATCACTTTGGCTTTTACTTTGTAGGTATCCTTTTGCTGTTCTCTGAAGTCAATATCAGAGGAACCAAGAATGAAAGTATTCTTACACATCCCTATAAATAAAA